>JABUQX010051838.1:35000-36990 GCA_015478945.1 Trachelipus rathkii
TAGGAAGCTCTTCTGGAAGGAAGGCGCGAAAGGTTAAGAATGAGAATAAGGGGAATCTTCTTAGAATATTATAATGTCTTAAATTGACGTTATTGTAACTGATTAAAATGGATGTGAGGGAGGGTGGAAAGAGGGCACTTCGAAAATCTGCACAATATAACAGTAATGAAGAAGTGATAGTGAATGTGTGTGGGTTTGATGTGCAAGAAGGAATAGGTAGGTATTTTGGGATGAGTTATTAGCAAGGAGGAGGGTATGCTGTTACTTGTGTATATATATATATAGTGAGACTATGGTCTGAATAAGAAGTATAGATCTAAAGTACACAGATGGACAATCTTAAGGGTGTGCTAGGTGTGAGAAGAATTGATAAAATGAGGAATGAACGTATTAGAGAGTTGTGTGGTGTGAAGAAAGGGGTAAATGAGAGAATAAATGAAAGTATGTTGAGATGGTTTGGTCATGTGGAAAGGATGGAATGGATATTGCCGGTTGGTTAAGCGGATGTAAGTGGCGCAGTGTATTGAACCGACCGGCTGGGAGGCCGAAGGAAAAGTGGATTGAATTAGTAGAAGCGGAATGTTGAAGGGGGATCACCCAAGGGGTGTGAAGCGGGTTCCGGCGCTCAGCCCGAAGGGCTGAGGCCTTACCCCCGGAGGGGTAATGCCCGCTTACACCCCCTTAGGGGTGATCACCCTTCTGTGGAATCACACCCTTTCAAGGGACGCATCCTCATTGGTGATCTCCAAGTAGTGCTTACAGTGCTTCCAATTCCCCTCTCTATGATGCGCTGTTGCCAAACCTATCAGATTGTTTATAGTAAAGCTTGAGATTGTTATACTTTGTTAATGTCTACAGTTTATTCACGCTTAATGTATGCCTGGTATGCTATGGTACTATATGTTTTTAGTTCAGGAAATATAGTTAGCGTTTTATTCGTTGATCTGCATGATCGATAGTTTTTTCTATTATGCCATGGAACAGTGAATTGCTGATGCCTAACACTTTTTGTGAAACAAGAACAATGCGGTAAGATTTTAATATGCATGACACTTTGATGAAACTGTAGTATCAATTCATAGTTTAAGATGCTGGTATCTTTGAAAGTTTGGACACTTTGTTAAGGAACTTTGTTCAGAATAATGCTGCTTTATCGCCGATATTATGCTGAAAAGCCAGTATAGGTTGATTTTGCTTCAGGATGACGGGATAGGTTGAAAACTATTCATAGTCCAAATGTTAATGTCTTATTCGAAGATCCTGATGTTAGTATCTATTGTAGGCGTTTTCACCCATTGTAAGTTTTAAGATAATTTAGCTATGTTTAATTTCTGTTACGTTTTTGTTAAATATTACGATGACAATGTGGAAATAACACTGTTTTTGCAGAGAATTGAAAAGATTACGTAAGATATTACTGTGTTAACTGCCGATGATGGTTAGAAACTAAGATTAGGTTAAGTTTTTAGCGGGTAATGTTAGGTCTCCCCCACAATTTTGCTAGGGTCTACGTTTATTCATAGTTCCAAATGTTAGTATCTATTGAGTGACACTTTGATGAAAGTAGTGTCAGTTCATAGTTCATTGATGCTGGTATCTTTGATAGATTGGTCACTTGTTAAAGCGGTTTTGTTAGATAATACTGCATTAGCTGTAGCCTGATAATGGTGCAAACAGTGGGATCCATGAGTTTTTAAGTTCCTGTTAGCTACTTACCTTTGATAAGTGGGGTATTTTGTGAATGTTAGCATATTATTCATACGTGAGGTATGGTTAGTTTTGTCGTTGTACATTATATTCTGTAGTTCAGGTTATGATATTTTTAGCTTTATTGATGTGAAAACTTTGTTACCTTAACATATATTCGTATGTCTGTATGATAAATAGGTAAGGTTATGGATGAATGTTTGTTAAATACTACTATGTTAATGTTAAAATAACAATAACAATATGTTACAGATACGTTTGAAAAAAGATCTCTCTCTTTTGG
>JABUQX010051839.1:0-35000 GCA_015478945.1 Trachelipus rathkii
CACGAAGCTACATAATGGATAAACTGATATAAGATGACTGGCATAATTTTGTAAAGATTTAAGAGTAATTAACCTGAAGTTCCTTTCGAATGTAAGTTAATGTTGTATAATCCCGCTTGTAAATATATTTAATTATTCTGAAATAATATTTAATGTTAAATATTTAATATTCTTGTAAATATATTAAGGTTAAATATTTAAGTCTATGATTATTAAATATCTAATTATGTAATAAAGGTTTTAAATAACAAAATGTTTTAATTATTCTGACTGTTATTTTTGTATATTATATATATAATATATATATATAATATATATATATATATATATATATATTATATATATATATATATATATATATATATATATATATATATATATATATATATATATATATATATATATATACTCTCACACTAGCTTCAGAAGTTGCATTGTACTTCGAGCACTCTAGGAGTATGGATGTGAGTAAATTCATGTTCTACAGCCCTGCTACATGCATGGTTGCCGGTCCTACAGGTTGCGGAAAAACCTTCCTGCTATTAAACATCTTAAGACATGGTGAAATTTTTGAGCATATCCTTGTGAAAATAATCTGGTGTTACAACGTATTTCAGGAGAAGTTTAATAAATATAATGACGTAGTACAATTCCACGAAGGCATATATGATATTAAATCATTGGAAAATGTACAAGGTCATAAAGTTATAGTGCTGGATGATATGCTACACAAGTTAAACGAGGATATAGCTGAAGCGTTTACGGTGTACTCGCATCATTTAAATATATCTGTATTTTTCATTACACAGAACATTTTTCATCAAAGCAAGCATATGAGGACTGTTTGTTTAAATACACAGTACCTAATTCTGTTTGGTCAGAGAAAAGACATGAGCCAGGTCAATGTTTTAGGCACGCATATGTTCCCCCTGGCAAGAAAAGAGTTCTTAAAAGTATATAAAGAATCTACATCAATTTCACACGGCTACTTACTGTGTGAACTTCATCCTAAGAACACGTATAGAGTTCTGCTTCGCACCAACATTCTACCGTATGAGATAGAAACTGTAGACATTCCTGAATAATGAGCAGTTTAGTTGTAAAGTATTTGCCTCTTATAAGAAGATTTAAAAATCTGAAACCATCTGAAAAGCGTAAATTAATCCGCGATGATGAGAAGTTTGTCCAGTGTGTATGCGAGCTCTGCTTGAATCTTATAAAGGGCAATGTTCCTTTAAACAGACCTCAGAAGGTGAAGCTACGTCGACATAGAAACACCATTATAAAACTTTCCAGCAACATAAAACATCAGAAAAATAAAAAGAAGGTGCTAAAGAAGGGAGGTAATGTTTTCCTTCCTTTACTTTTCTCAGTCATTGCTCCTATGATTACCAAGTGGATATCTTCATAATGAAAAAGGTCGCTGTACTACCGTATAGCGAGTATGAGAAAATGAAGTGCAATACTACTTCATCCATGCAGAACCCCCATCCTCAACCTATGCAGTCACAGCCTTGCGCGCTGTCAGCCTCCCTACAAACTCCATCTCACAATCATCAACTCTATCAGAAGAATCACCATCTTCTGAATGCTGTACAATCTCGTCAGCAAACTCTACCTTATAGCTTTTTCGACCCTAAAGTTGAACAGATAAACAATTACGAGAAAGAGGTATATTGGATATTAAATTGAAACATTAATATCCATGAGAAACGTATCTTAAACCAGGATGCCATTCAGAAATTATTAAACCTCAAAGATTTGCATCTACATACAGCACTAAATACGACCCCTCACCGAGGATCCAAATTCCCTACCAGAAGTAAAACCTGAGATGAAGAAAGAAGATAACTTTGAAAATATCCTGGAGGAGAGCTTACCGGTTAAAGCTCGCAAATCAGGGGTAACACTCTAGAATATTTTAAAAGAGCAGTTAACATGGAATGAATTAGGCCAAATCATTATCGATGATGAAGTAGTTAAAGGCTCAAATATTGTGGACTTGATAGCAGATCTCTCACGCGATTGGAAGAAGGGTGCTAGTAACTGAATGGCCATCCATCAAACAAGAGCTTCAGAAATCTATAAATTTTCCACGTACTTTAATCTTGAACACGCGAAGATTAGCAGACTTGTATAATATTCCTAAAACACCAAGACCCGATTCTAGTCCTTCAGGTTCGTCTTACGCTTCAGATAAACTCAAACGTGTGGTCAAAGGACGAATAAGAAAAGCGCCTTACCCCAAGCTTAACTGGATTAATTCATAGTTATGCAATGTTATTATTATTATTATTATTATTATTATTATTATTATTATTATTATTATTATTATTATTATTATTATTATTATATTATTATTATTATTATTATTATTATTATTATTATTATTATTATTTATTATTTTATTATATATATATATATATATATATATATATATATATATATATAATATATATATTATCTCTATAATGTATATAAATATATATATAATATATATATATATATATATATATATATATATATATATATATATAGTTTAGATTTCAAAGTGGAAGGTTGCGCTCTGCGTTTGCTCTGCTCTGTGGTTTTTGTGTTTTGTTTTTATTTTTGCCCTAATGTATCGTTTTAATTTTGCTTTAAGTGATCAGTATTTTAATGTCATATAATCGTCTAGAGTTTTATATATTTATAAATTAACTCACCGTAAACGCTTTTTAAGAAGACTTAGATGGAATGAAAACATAACCTAATCTTTCGAACATGCCGAAATTTTAAGATTAAGTTTTTAAAATGCTTTCCTTTTAACTTTTTAAGTTTTTTTACGTATTTAAAATTTATTTATTAATGCAGCTTTTAGCTTTTTCTAAAGTTTTTAATTAATATTGATTATTTTAAAGTAAACGTGATCTGGTGTGTGTTGTGTGTGTGTTTGTTTGTTGTGGTGGGCCCGCAATTCAAAGGGTTTCTTTGGGTGGCCTACTGTATGGTCGTTGTGTGGTGTTTTTGTTTGTGAGGCTGTCTGTTTGAATGAACTGGACAGAGAAGATGTGGGGTGGCGCGGTAGGCTGGTGTTCTCTATGACTTTGCTAACGTTTCCGTGCCTCAAAGCTAACCATTGATCTTGTGGAGATCACCTCGCTAACTCTCTATCTAACGTTTTATCTGTCTGAGACCCACCTAGCCAGGGATTCTTTTTCAATAAACTTAATACTCTCCAACTATAATCCTTTCTATAATTTCAGACTAATGGTGGAGTCTGTGCCTATATAAACTTAATAACTACTCCTGTAACACGTCTTGAGAATCTTGAATCTCCTAATTTCGAATGTTTCTGTGGCTTAAAATCTTTCTCCTTACTACAATAATCTTGTGTTCTGCTACTGCTCCCTAACGGAACAGATTTTTACCTCCTTTTTGTGAATATCTTGCTACTTCTCATGAGACTGTTACTTCCTCCCATTCAAATGCTGAGATCATCTATGTTAGGTGATTTATACGTTTATACAACACTGATGGTGGGCTCCCTCAACTGATGCAGAGGGGAAGGCAAAACATTAGTAATGTCTCAACGATCTGGAACAGTTAATTAAAGAACCTTCACAACACATATCCAAGATCGTCCTAACAATTCTTGAACACGCTTGAATTTAATGTTTCAAACCACTACTCCTTCTCGATATAAATACTCCATTTTCCCTCCTATCGGTAAATCTCTGACCACATCTTGTAGCTCTTAATTTAAAACTTTTTCCACTATGCAGCTTCACCATCCCAAACGTACGTTTCTGGCACTTTAATTCGGGCTAATTGGGGGGCGTGTTGCGTCGTTTCTTTCTAACGTATGCTTGGAGTGATCTGCTTTGACTCGAGGACGGCTTCGGTCCACCGCTGAAAGGTAGGGGCCGAAATCGTGAGGGTAATGTATGTTTATTGGTTATATATGGAGTGTTTTTATGTGGTGTGTTGGGTTGATCATGTAAATTGATTATATTGAATTGATGTTTGTTTTGTGATTGATTAATTTGGTTGTTTTTTGTGAATATTATTGAATTGTAATTGGAGTGTTTTTTTGGATGGGATGTTGAATTGTTATGGATGTGTTTTGTGGTTTATTGATGTTGAATGGTTGGATGTTGTTTATGGTGTGATAATATTTTTTAAATATGTTAAATAATGATTGATAGTATTTTAATATGAATTGTGTTCTGGTTTGTATGTTTTAATATTTATTTTGATGGTATAATGTGGGGATGGGGTGTTTGTTTGTTTTTGTTGTTTGATATAATTGTTGATTTTTGATAAATATGGTGTATGAATGTATTGTGTATTTGTGTGGGATGTTGAATTAATTTGGGGTGTGTATTAATGGTATAGTGGCGATGAAATTGGTATTATGTTTTGAGATTGGTTTTGTTTAAAATTTGTTATGAATGATTGAAATATTTGGTGTTTTGATGGAGCGGGTTCATTACATCTTAAACTAAATCTTTTCTCCACAAAATCCATGATTTCGATGGGGCATGCTTCTCGCTCCATTCATGAGAGACATTGCCTATCGGGCATGAAAAACTTCTCGTTCTCACTATCAACTCTTACCTAATTTCATTCTGCTCGTGAATCGTTGCCTAGGGCTATTATTCGACAGGCCTAGCGGTTTTCACTAATCAGAAAGTGCGAACAACCTACTTGGCTCCCAACTGATTAAAAATTTCTGCCTCTTGCAAACATCTCTAATTAACTTTTGTAAACTCTGCGCTTTCCTCCACTTATTTCGCTTCTGACGGTTCTGTAGCTAACTCGCCTTCTGAAAAGGCTAATTCTTCGGCCGTCCTTTTTTCATCTAATCTACCCTTACGATTCGGCATCCTCTTCCTGCTTCTTCTCTCTCTCGGTTTCCTTATGCCTCTTCCCGTGATAAGCAATGATCGGGTGTATGGGATTCTGAGATCTATGAGTGTCAGAAAGGTAGTGGCCCGGATGCCATTCCTCCCCGTGTTCTAAGGGAGTGCTTCCGAGCTGGGCCCCTCCCCTCGATCAACTCTACTCTCTATGCTTAATACTTGTACATTTCCTCAGTGCTTGGAAGCGCGCATATGTCCAACCAAACCCGAAAAAGGGCAGCTTGCTCTGATCCTTCTAACTATGCCTTATACTTCTCACTTGTATTCTATCTAAGACTTTGAAACTCTTCTTAACTCTCATTTCCTGATCATCTGGAATCTCATTCCCTCTTTTCAGATATCAGTATGGCTTTCGACGCTCGAGGTCAACTGGTGAGATACTTTCCATCTTACTGACCTTATATGGTCTTCTGCCCTTAGGGGACTATGGGGAGTCTTGGGTGGTGGCACTCGATATAATCAAAGGCTTTGATCGAGTATGGCATGCGTCGCTACTACTCTCTAAGCTGCCTTCCTTTGGGTTTCCTCCTTCTCTTTGCTTACTCTTGTAAAGTTTTCTCTCTGGTGTTCAAATCAGCACTCGTTGATGGAGCGACTTCTTCCTACTTTCCCTGTTAATTGTGGTGTTCCTCAAGGTTTCTGTTCTATCTCCAACTTTATTCTTACCTTTTCAATCAACGATCTCCTCAGCTGTACTTCTAAACTCCTGTTCACTCTTAGGCTGATGACTTAACTCTCCATTCTTCCACCCATTTCAAATCCTCTCTTTTGCTCCTAGAGTTGCCTCTCGTCTCGCTTTGCTGTTTCTATCTTGCCGACCTGGTGGATTTCCCGGTGGGCCGCTACAGACCTGTGAAATCAACTCTTTGAAAACTCAACTACTTTACATCTCCTCTCAAAACAACTCCTAAAAAATTAATTCCATTATCAGACGAAGATACTGTGTGACAACATAAAGCATCCTTGGCCTGAACAACAACAAAAATTATCTTGAAAACCTCATATCACAAAGGTTGTCTAAGGTGGCCCAAAGAAACTGGGAGTTCTGTGTTCAGTTGCGGGAATTTTTTTTCTTCTGCACAGCTACTCCAGTTATATTAGGGCCTTATTCGCCCTTGTTTTGGAGTACTGTTCTCACAACTGGGGGGGCTCCGGCTGCAACCCTTCTATTGACAGAGTTGAGTCTAAAGCTGAAAAGCTTTATTAACTGTCCCCCTACTTTCTATATCCCTCTTGTCCCTCTATCTCTGCGACGTGACGTGGGCGCACTATCTCTTTTCTAATAGGTCTACAACCGGTAGATGCTCAGAGGATTGGCCACTCGCATTCCACTTCCATTGCGTCGCCCGCAGTACAAGGGTGCCATGCCTCTCGCATGAATTTTGCGTGAGCAGTGAAAATCCCAGACTCGTTCGTTGTGGTGCCTCCTTCTGTTCCAGCCACTTCTGTTCTATGAACTCCTTACATATTCCATATTTTTACTAACTGTATTCAATCTTCTCCTCTTTAAAACTCTCGTCTGCGCATACCTGAGATTTGCGTTAGGCTTAGGCTTGGGTGGGCTTTTCCGGTATTTGTTATTTTCTGCCCCCTCCTTGAAAAGAGCCCAGCCCGTGAGTGGGGTAATCTGTAAAAAGATATATTTAACTAATGATTAATTTAAATAAATTTATTTAAATTAAAAATATAATATTAATTTTTAATAATGATATATAAAAAAAATTTATTAAAAATATTATTTATATATATATATATATATATATATATATATAATATATATATATATATATTTTTATATATTTATATATATATATATATATAATACATATAATATTTAAATAAACAATATAATATATATACATAATTTAATTATAATAATATATAATATATATATTATATTATTATATTAATATATATATATAATATATATATATAATATATATTATATATATAATATTAGTTTGATTCATTGACCTATAATGTTCATATTGAATAAATAAATATCACCATAATAAACTTGGTTTTACACTTTCTTTTAGCATATATATATATATATATATATATATATTATATAATATATATATATATATATATATATATATATATATATATATATATATATATATTTATATATATATATATATATAAATGTTTTTACTTATGTCAGTATCCAGCATGGAGGCTAAGGAGGTGGTTGATAAGTATTATTACAATGTGAAGGAGCCTAATAGTTATGGCGGATTCGCAAGGTTTTCCTCAAGGTTTCCGGACATCGGGAAAAAGAGCTGAAAGCATATTTAGAGGGTGAGGAAGCTTTCACTCTACATAAACCTGTTCGTAGAAAATTTCCCACCAGGAAGACCATAGCCCCCTACCTCGATAGCGTATGGGAGCTTGTCGAATGAAGGATCAATGCATACTTTTACCATTGATATATTTAGCATATTTTATGGTTAAAGAAACCGTTAAAAGATAAAAACGTCAGCTACTCTAACTAAAGAATTATAGAGGATGACAGGCGTTGGCCCCAGATGCTGTGGACGGATCAAGGGACTGAATTTCTAGGCCGAGAATTTCAAGAATTAGTTAAAGAGTATGACATGGGATATTACAATACATCTCAGAAAATAAAGCAGCTAGAGTTGAAAGAGTACAAACGCACTATCAAGGAGAAAATGCATCGATACTTCACCCAAATGATACTTTTAAGCATATTGACATATTACAAGATCTTGCTTATCCTATAATAGATCGTAGTCAAAGAACTAATAAAATCTACCCAAGGTAAAATGTTGAAAATAAAGCCAGCGACGCCTGCAGCAGTCAAACGAAGGGCCAGAAAAAATTAAGATACATTCAGCAGGTGAAAGGCGGGGTGATTAGTATGAGTTTCCAGAGAGGCGGGAAAGGTTTAGAAAAGGCTATGAATCGGGATGGTCTAAAGAAGGTTTTCACACCAAGTCATATATCCGGAAATTCCCCCTACAACGGTTTTAAAATTAGAATTATTTGGAGGAATTGTAGTCGGTGAAAAGATAAAAGAGGTTTTTAAACAGGAAATAACAAAAAATAACGCTTCAGTCCTGAAAAGTAATGTGTATAAAATTGAAAAGATGTTAGGCTCGAAAGGAAAGGGTAGAAATAAACAGTATTTGGTTAAATGGGTGGGATACCCTGCTAAGTTTAACTCCTATATAAAAGCAAGTGAAATTAAGAATCATTAATCAGTGTTCATCGTAACCATGGCGAGTGCAGAATCACTTCTATTTAACAACTGCCTTCATCGGCTTTTCAATGAAATCTACATCCTTGAAATAAACCCTCAGCTTTCACGACCAAGTTTTTAACCATGTTGAATTGAAAGAGACGTTTATAAAGTAGGGTTTGTGTGAAGTGAATGATTAAACACGAGATATGTAAAATGTTTCCCAACAATCCTTTTCTGATGAATGTTACAGAAGTGTAGATTGTGTTGAAACTACATTGGAAGTGAAGAACACAGACGACCTGAACCGCGTTACGATGGGTACAAAAGAATACTTTTATGAAAGATTTGTACTGAGGAAAGCCTATTTTAAATCAGTACCTGCTATGTTCAGTTATTTAAATACGCTTTTTGCAACCAGTAACATGTGTAGAGATCTAATTTACAACACAGCTATTCAACCCTCTGAAGATGAAGTATTAATCACATTGAGATCGACAGCCGGTATTAACCTTAGAAATAACGATCTTTTTTTTCAGGAGATCGTCATGGCAACGAAAACATGTCCATGAGCGTCAAGGATGGTTAGACATCTTACATGATATCCCTACTTTGTTAAAAAGGATTATACGCTCAGTAGAAGACGAACATGTAACTAGGGAGGAACTAATCGATGAACAAGACAGGGTATTACATTATACCTGTATACCCTCTGAAATGCTCAAACACCCGGGTATGGCATATGTTTACACTGATATAGTGGACCATCAATATGTAGGGGACATTACAGCTCCTCTGTTAAGAGTAGTGTATTTTCCTAAAGAGAGTAAGGTAATAACATTCCCAAATGTGCACTATCTCGCGCTGAGCAGATCGCAGATCGGTTCTATAAGAGTACATATAAAGGATGTAGAAGGAAGGCCTTACCTCAAAGTGTACATTGGATGTGCAGTCACATTAGAAGAAATACCGCTTCAACTATAACACTATGGATGCATTTCCCTTCATCCTAACTAGCCCAGACTGCTGCAAGAGCGAACTGGATCTCTTCTCCGAGCCCTACCCAGATTAGCGTAAACGAAACCAATTTCATCAGCATTAACTCCCACTGCCATCGATTCGATCACCAGCACCGACGTACCTCTAGAGTTCAATATTCTTGGCAATTCAGACCAATATCTAGATTCATCTAATGTGTTTTTATATTAAAACGAAATTGACAAAGCCTGATGGCACAGATCTTCCTTCAGGTGACGATCACATAGTAAATACAGAGTCAAATTTCCTATATACTTGTTTTAATCAAATTGACGTTTACTTCAATGAAACCTCATTCGGGGCGTAAGCAGCTAATTATTCTTATAGAAGTTACATAGAACATTTACTGAACTTTTCTGATGATGCTAAACAATCTAATCTCCAGTCATGTGGTTTTTATAGTTTCAAGGATGAGCCTACACACGTAGATAAAGCAGTAAAAGTTATAAATAACACATGAATTCTACGGCCGTTTAAATGTCGATATATTCTCGCAGGAAAGACTTATTCTTCCTTCTGTAGATGCTAGAATACGCTTCACCAGATAAAGTCCGATTTTTGCGTTTTAAAATAAAAAGTAAACCTACTGCTACAACTGTTTGTTCGTAGCCTGTTTTCAAGCTACTAGAAGCTTTTTTCTATGTTAGAAAGGTAAAATTATTTCCCCAAAGGCATTTGGAAATTGAGAAATCGATTTTAACCACTACAGCTAAGTATCCCAATAGAAGGGTTGAAACCAAAGTATTTAATTTCACGCTGGGGATATCGAGCATCAGTATCCCAAACATTGTTAACGGGAACCTACCCCAAAAAGTAATAGTAGGAATTGTAGAGCACGAGGCAAATTCAGGGCATTTTAAAAATCCCCATATAAATTCGACCCTTTCGGTCTAAAGGGTCTCATTTTATATGTAAATGGACAACCTTACGGACGTGATTATGAAATTTCATACAATTGGGTACAATCTCTATGCTCGAGACCTTTCTACAATCTAAAAGCCAACACTGATTCATGCGGTGAAAGTGGTACGGGGTGGAATCTTGAAGAATACTCAAAGAATAGTAATTTATATGCATTTGAAATCAACGCCGATCTTTCAGCTTGTAACGCAAGTCATTT
Source organism: Trachelipus rathkii (assembly GCA_015478945.1). Lineage (NCBI taxonomy): Eukaryota > Metazoa > Arthropoda > Malacostraca > Isopoda > Trachelipodidae > Trachelipus > Trachelipus rathkii. Next base: position 10,268 of record JABUQX010051839.1, read on the forward strand.
AAACATTTTGAGAAAGGGGACATTAGGACTGAATCTCTCATTTAGCGGGAGTCTACAATCATCCATCACTGTTGTCGTTTATCTGGAGCACTCTCAACTTATTGAAATTGACCGAGCCCGCAATGTGCTTTTGAATTATTAAAGATGAATGAAGAAGAAATAAAAACCATGTTTAAAAACGAGCATCGATTTTTAAGAGTGTTTGCCATTAATGAAGTAGATTCTGTGAAGTTGAAGAAGGATAGCGGATTCGTATTCAAGACTACCAATCACATGTAATATCAAGAGAGGACATTGGAATTTTCTGATCTACAGGGAGAAGAATGGAGCTGTTTACCTGCTTGATTCTTTGGATTATAATTTTTTTGATAATCAATTATATTCTCAAACTAAAATATAATAGATGTAATTATATAAAACTATGTCTCGGCCTGTTCAACCATGATACTCTAATTTATGTGGAGTTTATTGTATTTATTTCATTAAATGTTTTTTAAACAATGTTTGTTTCGATAACTTTGAAAATATATTCGATGCTAAAAATTTGTATGCCAACGATTATTAGTATTTCCTAATTATGTAGTAAAATGCCTTTAAAACAAACTATTTTACTATCCTTAATATATATATACTATATATATATATATATAATAATATATATATATATAATAATATATATATATATATATATATATATATATATATATATATTATATATATTATTATATATATATATATATATATAATATTATATATATAATATATAATATATATATAATATATATATATATTATAGAATGTGCCGAAATTCGGTAAGTATTTCGGTATTCGGCCAATTCGGCCAAAATACCGAATATTCGGTTTCGCTTTTTGCCGAACTATTCGGCCCGAATATGAGCTTTATAAACAAAAAATTACGTCAACATTAGGAAAGTTATTTCAATTTAAAATTGAATTTTAGAAACTATTTTCCCAAAAAAAATAAAATATAGCCAAATTTTGAAGCCAAATATGGAGAAAAATCTTTGTCATCTTGCAGATCCTATAGGGCCTTTAAAATTTTTCCCATCTTCGCAATAGAATTCATTTAGTGATATGGGGATATTGGACCAAACATGGTAGCTGGTATAAGGGAGAGTACTTGCTATCAATTTCATGTTTTATTCACATTTGCAACTATGCATTCACGATTCAAATATTATGTCAAAAGTTTTTTATAAGATATTTTATTTACTGTGCAGAGGCATTTCCCTCTCTTTCCACCATTCAAGGCAACGGCAGCTGCAAAGCTTAAAACTTTACAAGATGCAGCTAAAGTAAAACAGCATAAAATTAATTCAAGACGTTTCTAACACGCTGGAAACTTATGATATGCTTAAAAGATTGTTTGAACAAAAGTTCCCCTATCCATATATCCGCTGCCGAATGCAATCAGAAAATGTTGACTGATTTTCAGTGGCAAAGTTATTCCATTTTAACTTGAGCCATTTGACAACATAACAAAAAACAAGCAGTTAAACTGAAGTAACAACTCCGCACAAGTTAATCCATCCCATTTTAGCAATAAAATACTATTTTTAAACTAAGCAAATTAAAAGCAAAAGCCTTCAGTTGGAAGTAATTACAAACTCGTTGAGACCTTAAGAAATCAGTAGAAAAAAAGACTATCTAAGTTTCTATGATAAATCTTTGTGTGTAGCGACTTTCTTAGATCTGCGATTCAAGCTAATTTTTCAACATGAATCAGATGAAATCAGTAAAAAAATTGGTCGTTGAAGGCATGGAAAAAATGCATGAAAATTTAGCTCTGACTCTTCTGCTGACGATGATTCACATAGTGGGGAAAGTGAGCTGAAGGTCCATTTTCATTCTTTGAATGGATTGTCTTTAAAGAAATTTGTGGCATCAAAATCCGTCCATACAGAAATGAAAGTGCGAGTGAAAAAAGAAAGTCTCATTCTCTTGACGATGTGATTATTGTACATCAAAGTAATAGGCTACATACGAAATTACATCAAGAAATAAACAAATATATAAGTTGCCTACTTTGACAGTGAAGACAATGATATTCCCTTCAATTGGTGAAAAACACTGGAAAATAGTTTTTATGAATTTGAAAAACTAGCAATAAAATAACCTTTCAGTCCACCGTCATTAGTCGAAAGTGAAAGAATAATTTGTACACAGGAGGAAATATCTATGAAGCCACAAGAAAAAATAGGTTATCCCCTGAAAATTGAGAACTGCTAATGTTCTGTCATTTTAACTTAGAGCTTAATTCAATTCAAAGTTCAGTTTTAAATATCTTTAACTAAGAAACTTTTCAAATTTCATTTAATTATTTTTAACATGTGAATGGTTTGCTATAGGTAAGAAATAGTGTATTACTTTTTGTTTTATTACTTTGTTACTAACACTGGTAAACAGAAATTCTTGAAGGGGTTCGCGAAATGATTAATTGATGTGCTGAATTCCCAAAATGTAATCGGTTTTTTTGCATATCACATCGCAATTTGTGAGATATTGTGTGTAACACAGATTTGTAAGAATTTTATGATTTTACCTTTTCAAGAGGGTCTATCACAATTATGGGATAATTATATATATATATATATATATATATATATATATATATATATATATATATATACATGCAGTGAATATATATATATAATATATATATATATTATATATATATATAATATATTTCTATATATATATAATATTATATATTTATATATATATATATATATATATATATATATATATATATATATATAATATAATATATATATATATATATATATAATATATATATATATAATTATATATATATAATATATATATATATATGAAGGGACAGAACAAATCCGCAATGATATGATAACATGTCTTTGATAGATAATATTGTAATACATATAAATACAACAATGAATAAAGAGGATTGGGACAACAACGAATGTATGGAGGAATAGGTTTAGTTAATGTAAACATACCTACGATGGTAATAACTTTCTCTTCGTAGACGATCTACTGTGCATAGCATCTGGAATATCCCTCATCAATCTCCAACAATAGTCGGCCATCATATTGATATCCCGCTTGCCCTGGTAACGTCCTTACATGAACTTTAGATCTTGATCGGATAGCGTTCACCCTGGATTCACTAACATCGCTAGGTTATCCGGAAATTTTCTTAGTGAGAATGTAAGTAGTTGGCAACTTTATACTGCATTCTACATCCAATGAGAATGACTAAACTGCCTAAGCATTCCTGTACAATGTTAAGTGATTTCTCGCTTTCCTGTTTTTCCCAGAAATTATGTGCTACATCTGAAAAGCAACCATTCCACGCTCTTGCCTCTAACACAGTCTTTGTTGTAGCAAAGGCAGCATCACGGAGGAGTGTCCGTATTTGTGTGCCATCAAATATCCCAGCTTTTTTCTTCTCGTCACTCAGACCAGGAAACGTGAGCATATATAGCGAAGCATTCACCATCATGGTCCAGGCCTTCACAAATTGTTTCATCAACCAAGTTTTATGTGTAAGTGGAGGTTAAGATGATGTTTCCTCTCTGTACAAGTGGTTCAGGTACGATGTTCCTGTCACCTGGCGTCAAGGTTTCCCTCGGTGACCATTCTCTTTTGGTCCAGTGATCCTTTGCCGTCCGGCTGTCCCAATAGCACAGGAAGCAAGGATATTTGGTGAAACCTGCTGGCTGACCGAGCAAAAAATGTTTACCATTTTCAGGTCGACGCATATTTACCATCCATCTATCTGATATTGTAGCCTCTCCAAACTGTCTTGATTTTTGCATACCCCTCTCTCATCCGTACCGAGTACCCTAATGGAACCCGAAGCATACCTTTGCCGTTGTGTAACAACGCACAACTTTAAACTGCTCTTGGAAGTTTCAATAAACAGTCGCCACTCACCTGCATCGTATGTTGGGAGTCCCATAGCGAGTAGTTGGCCTGCGAATTCACTGCAATACACAAGGTTACCATCTGACTGGAAGAACCTCCGCAGCTCTGCTTCTCTGTTACGATAAAATGTTACTCTTGTGCCAGGTGGTCCAGCTAGTCATTTTCATTGCAACCGTCGAACGCCAACAGCTCAGTTCAACTCGGCCAATACAGACTCTCATACAAGATCGTCAGTTCACCCTGGGTGAACAATAACGGACCATCCGACTGTATTTCAGATCGATGATAGACATCATCCAGGTCATTGGCATCCATACACGTAGAACGACGCACTAAAGTTACCGACATGCCTTATCGAATATCGACGCCGCAGTAAACTTGCTGCACTGTGAATATATGCGGAAGGTAGCCGTCTAATACAGCCTAAGATAGTGCGCACATTGAATTGTTGTGTGGATTCCCTGGGAATATGAAAAAATAGGGATCCATGATGTGCACGAAAACTGGGAAGATGTGATAACTAGCAATATCGAGAATATCATATGGAATCCAGCACCTCTCGAATTACTATATATCTAGCTAGAAAAGTCTCAATCGAAGAAAAATTTTCACCTTTTTTTTGTTGACCAATGTAATTAAGTTTTCTTTATCTTTCCCTAAATGGATGACCGAATTTGAAATAACATATTCGGCCGAATAGCGAAATGATTATTCGGCCGAATATTCGGTATTCGGCGAATACTTTTAGCCTAATATTCGGTATTCGGCTTATTCGGCCAAATTCACAATTCGGCACATCCCTAATATATAATATATATATATTAATATATATAATATATAATATCTAATAATAATATATATATATTATAGATATAATATATAATATATATAGTATATATACGTATATACATATATATAATAGTTAGTTAATTATATATATATATATTAGAATATTATAGTATATATTATATATATATATATATAGATATAAATGAGCTAATTGTGTATAATGAAAAGGATTCATGAAAAGTTCACGTTTATAACGTCACTAGTTTTAAAGGTGTATAGGTTTCAAATGTAGCGAATATGAATCTTCAAGTAGCAACTGAATCGTGCAGCGTATCACGCTCCAGTCATTGTAGTACTACATTTTAAAAAGTTGTAGCTATGGGAGTTATAACATATATTCAAAAGTGGTGGTTCATTTTAAAATCCTGGTATACATGTGCTAATCACACATCCGATTTTTCAGCTAGACACCCTTACACACCCCGCGATCCTTCCCAATTGCGTATTGTCTGTGCATCAGATGATGTCCATGGGCATCGAATGAGGGCCACAGCTGCAGTGAAGGAAGGAAATGAAACTGTATACTTCGATGTAGCATTAAAGTATAATAACAACAAACCCATACTGAATGGCCATATAGAGAAAATTTCCGATCTAAATAGTATGCTTAAAACATATGCAGTCGACGTGGAACGATATAAAATACAGATCCCTCTCCCTATCCATCTAAAAGTTTCATCTAAGATACATCTTTTAACCGACCAATATCTTGAGGATTGTGCAAAGAAGAGGTTGATTAATTACACTATGTAACACAAAATATGTTTGTTTTTATTTTTTTATTGAATCTTTTATATTTTTTGACGCTGAATACAGAAATGACCTTCATTTTTTTTCTATCATCGATACTTTTGAGAGTTATTGCAATATTTAAGTTTTGGCATTTTTATGGTTTGTTAATGAGCTTACACTGTAGTTACTTATTACAAATTTTATTTGATGGTTTGAATTTACGAACAGAAACTTAAAAAAGACTTTTACTTGATAAGATACATTCTAATATCCCCAAAATATAAGTCAATGCCTTAATATGTCAAAAAATATGCATTTAAAAGTGCTTTGTGGATCGTGCTTTTCTCTTGTGAGTAGATTTGGTTTCTCTTATCAAAAAACACATATAATCCCCCCATCATGACACTATACCAACGTCCCTGGTATCGCCTTTCCATTGTCTGTATATCTTGGTGAATCTTTCACCATGTTCTTCACTTACATCCTAAATTCTCACTAAATTCTTCACTAAATTCTCTCGAAAAAAGTCCAAATGCGAGTGTAAATAACGCACCTTTTAACATACGGACCCCCATTTTTTTTATAACAATCAATGATATTATGTTTATTATATTATTACTAATATTCTGAAAATAATAAAAGATATTTAAGTTTTGTACCTCACCTTCAATATTATTGCACTAGAATATAGTTAAACAATGGTAAATATATATATATATATATATATATATATATATATATATATATATTTCGGTTTTTAAACGCTGCTGCTAACAGCAGCCTTAGCCAACCTTATGCATATAATAGCAACGCCAACAATAACCAACTTAGTATGCATAACCGCCGCTCGCTATGCTGCTGCTGCTGCTGTATATGTTGCTGTTATATATATAAATCGGTTCTTAAGCATGAAATCCCCATAAAACACTAAATGGCAACTATTGACCGACCGGGACAGAAGGAATTTTGCTGGGGGCCGGGGGCCGGGTTTAGCTAAAATTAGAAATGTAAACAAAAACACTGAAAGTCTTAAAACTTAGGATGAAAATTAAATATAATTTCAATTAATTAATAATTTTTAAATCATAAAAAAGATACATTTAATTAATTCAATTAAATAAATATTTTCGAAAGAAATTTTTAGAAAATAATTGATTTTCTAGAAGAATAGGTTGTATTAAATATATATATATATATATAACACTTATATATATATATATTCAACTATATATCTTTATATATATATATATACAACATATATATATATATATCATATCTTATATATATATTGCTATATATAATAATATATATATATATAAAATAATATATATATATATAACTATAATAACTTAACCTTATATATATATATATATATATATAACTATATATATATTAATTCAATTAAATAAAAAATTTTGAATAAGAGATTTCGGAAAATATTTGATTTTCTTGAAGATATTTAATTTAAATAAATAAATACATTAATATTTTAACAATTATATTTATTTCCTTTTCCGAATTCGTTTGATATATCAAATTTCGAATATTTTTATGTTAAAAACTCGGAAAAATTATAATTTGGCGTCAATTTTAATTTGAAATCATAGTAAATACCAAAAAAAAAATTGATTATATTTAGATATGTTTATATATTTTGCATCAATTTATAACAAAGGAGTAATGGAATTAAAATATATTTTTTTTTATTTTGTTTAATTTAACCATCTATTATTTAGTGTAAATTTACAGTTAACCCCGGTAGAAAACCCCGGTTTTTCCTGATTTTTGGCCGGGGCGGCCGGGGCCGGGGTCGCTAAAAATGGCCGGGGTTGGCCGGGGCCGGGGTTGGCCGGGGCCGGGGTTGGCCGGGGCCGGGGCCGGGGTCCCGGTCGGTTCCTAATGGCAACTGACTTTTAAACAGCACCATGCCGGTAACCACCCTACAAAATGAAAAGATGCCAATAAATACCTCCTACCGTCGTAACACAAAAACGGTTGAATGTAGAGGAAAACTAAAAACATATTTGGAATCTGCATAAAAAATGAATGAAAAACAATAAAAAAATCAGAAGAAACAAAACAATTTTTTTTGTAACGGTAACCACCATGCAAAATGAAATGCCCATAAATACTTCTTGCCGTCGTAACACAAAAACGATCGTTGCTAGCGAAAAACTAAAAACAGGTTTGGAATCTGCATAAAAAAACTGAATAAAAAACACACACAAAAACAGAATAAACAAAAATTTTTTTTTTGGTAACATTGTGTTATATACTAACAATTATAAGAAATGAAGTTTCTGGAGGTATTGTTACATTTATATCAGGGGAACATCAAGATGTCTGTGGCTGGAGGTGAATTTTATTTATATACACATACCCGCATCATGAATATTTTACTAATGTAACAATAAAATTTCAGAGTAAAAACACTTTCATTTCCCATATATTAAAAGAACATATAATAACAACAACAATAATAATAATAATAATATTAATAATAATAATATATAATTAATAATAATAATAATAATAATAATAATAATAATAATAATAAAAAATAATAATACAAATAATAGTAGCTAAGAGTAATATACTAGCTACACAAAAATAAATGATAATGATAATAATAATAATAATAATAATAATAATAATAATAATAATAATAATAATAATAATAATAATAATAATAATAATAATAATAATAATAATAATAATAATAATAATCATAATAATAATAATAATAATAATAATAATAATAATAATAATAATAATAATAATAATAATAATAATAATAATAATAATAATAATAATATTATTATTATTTATAACATTATAATAATAAAGATAATAATAATAATAATAATAATAATAATAATAATAATAATAATAATAATAATAATAATAATAATAATAACTAATAATAATAATAATAATAATAATAATAATAATAACATTAATACTACTACTACCAATAATAATAATAATAATAGTAACAATTACAATAACAATAACAATAACAATAACAATAACAATAACAATAACAATAATATTATTATTATTATTTATTATTATTATTATTAATATTAATGTGTTTGTGTGTTATTATTATTATCATGTGTGTATTATTGTATTATTGATGATTATGATTATGATTATGATTATGATTATGTTTATGAATGTGTGCCATTATAGTATTATTATTATTATTGCCAATATTATTATATAATATATGTGTGTGTGTATATAATAATAATAATAATAATAATAATAATAATAATAATAATAATAATAATAATAATAATAATAATAATAATAATAATAATAATAATAATAATAATAATAATAATCAGAATCATAATAATAATCATAATCATAATCATAATCATAATAATAATCATAATAATAATAAAAATAATAATGGCAATAATAAATAATAATAATAATAATAATAATAATAATAATAATAATAATAATAATAATAATAATAATAATAATAATAATAATAATAATAAAAATAATAATAATAATAATAATAATAATAATAATAATAATAATAATAATAATAATAATAATAATAATAATAATAATAATAATAATAATAATAGTCTTCATTTTAAAGGAGGGTTTAGAAGTCAGATTTAAAGTAAATGGGTGATCTGCTTTGATTTAGTATCAACATAACATAGTTCTTGTGGATGGTAAATGGCGTTGTTGTTGTTATTGTTGTCGTTGTAGATGTTGTTTTTCGGCGTTGTTGTTGTTTTTAGGCGATGCTGTTGTTGTACTTGCTGATGTTGTTGTGTTGATTCTGTTTATAATAAATTCAGACTTCATGGTATTCAGCTGGAAGAGCCTTTGAGTTGAAAAGAATTTATGAAAAGTGGTAATAATAGTATCTTTATTAGTAGTAGTAGTAGTAGTAGTAGTAGTAGTAGTAGTAGTAGTAGTAGCGGCAGTTGTAGTAATAGCAGTAGCTCTCCCTCTCTCTTTCTATATATATATATATATATATATATATATATATATATATATATATATATATATATATATATATATAAATTATATATATATTTTCTTATATATAACAACCTTAACCTTATGCCTCGCTTGCTCTTGTATATGCTATGCTATATATATATAGCATAACATATATATCTGCTGCTCTATATATATATATATATATATATAAACTTTACTGAATAGTAATAAATGATATTTAAATTCTTTTGAAGAATAAACTGCTTACTTTATTTATTCAAGGAAGAAAGTGTTAAGTTTGTAGATATCGCATGGGGCCATCAGATGAGAATAATAATAATTAATAATAATAATAATAATAATAATAATAATAATAATAATAATAATAATAATAATAATAATAATAATAATAATAATAATAATAATAATAATAATAATAATAATAATAATAATAATAATAGTAAATTATAATAATAATAATAATAATAATAATTATGACCAAATTTCAGATACGGCACTGATATGCACTAATATATCAACGAAACGATATCGTAAATCCGGCCTAGCATTTAAAGTTTAAAGTATTCATTCAGTAATAATAAAGTATTTATCAAGTAAATATAATTTATACAATAATTTACACAAAGCATAATTTATACAATTCTATGTAATAACCAACATTTGAAGTCGCACTCAATATTAGTTAAAAGTTTTACTAATTTTAATGAAGATTTTAGATCACACCATCATGAATGCGTCAATAACAAGAGAGACGAAAACTGTTCCAGAATATTCCACAGAAACTGTTCCAATAATATTTTCTTATGAAGATTTTAAAGTCTGTTTAAATTTTGGTCAATAATTAATCTTGGCCGTAATTTTGTTAACAAAATTCGGCATATACTCCCCCCAGAGAAATCAAACATTGAAACATTTTTAAAAATATTGCCTTTAAATTCAATCATCAGATGATTCAAATATCTGTTTTGTTTTTTTCATTCGCGACTATTGCTGCTTTGTTTGGAATACTTTTTTTTGTTTTCTCAAAAGGAAGTGGGCCACATATCATATGACCAACATTTGTTTCAATTAGATTAATATTATTTATTAATTTTGGTTTATTTACAAATTTAAAGTATTGATCTACACCAACCAATATTTGTATATTGTCAACTGTATTATTTCTAATATTTGGATCTGCTAGATATATTTTCAGGTTTTTCAATTTTTCAACCGCTCCTTTAATACCAGGCATTATTAATTGGGAAGGAAGATTATCTATAACTATTGTTTCCAACATGATAGCTCCGTCATTTGTCAGCACATCAAATTTGACTATATCGTATCTTTTTCTTTCCCCCAAAGTATTTATACCATTAATGGCCGTTTTTATTGTTTTACATGGTGCTAAATTCAAATGTTTCGCAAACTCCTTAGTACAAAAACTTCTTTGCGAAGCCTGATCAAACAATGATCTAACCTTTATGTACCGATCATTATGTGGTATATGCAACATAGCAGTGGGAAGAGCTGTTCCCATTGTTTCACTATTTGAACAAACTGCAGAAATTGATGATTCTGTTTCTGATTCTAAAGTTATTTTTTGATCTGAAATTTCTGTTTTTTGTGATGTAATCCCTTTACTTTGATTGCCTTTAGAATTTCCTTCATTTTCTATCTGCTTTGATGCGTTTTGGCAAAGTGCACTATTGTGCTTTGCACCACAATAATAACAGGTTTTAATACTTTTACATTCAAATACATTATGATTGTTATACAAGCAATTAATACATAAATTATTCTCCTTTACTCTATATAATCTTTGTTCTATGGTATAGAATACTTTACAACTTGAAGAATAATGATTATTAAAACAGAACGCACATCGTGGTTCTAATTTATTTGATTTATTGTATACATTAAAGGTATTTGTGGAGATGACCCCTTTCTCCCTTTCATTCGTAAAAACTTTGCTATTATTAGGTTTGAATTCCATATCAGTCATTAAAGTATTCCCTTCACTCTCCATTTCATTCGTAAAAACTTTGCTATTATTAGGTTTGGATTCTATATCAGTCATTAAAGTATTCCCTTCACTTTCCATTACCGACAAAACGTCCTCCAAAGTTTTTCTTATAAATTCTATTTTCCAATTTTCTCTTAATTTTTTCCACTCCAATTTAGCCTTGATGTCTTTAGGAAGTTTATTTGCTATGATATTACCAATTATAATACTACAACTTTCACAATCATTTCCAATGTTAAATGCTTCAAGAGAACTCAAATGACACTCCAAATTTGCTCTAAATTCTGAAACTTGCGTAAAATCAACAGCTGGTTCCTTTAAATTTAATATATTATTTAAATGACATTCAATTACTTTGTAGGGTTGATTATATCTATCCAAAAGCAATTTAACTACTTTGTCATAATTTTGTTCCTTTACAGGTATTCCTTCTATTAATTTTAATGCTGTACCTTTAAGTTGCCCTCTAAGGTATTTAAATTTAGTAGTCTCAGGTATGGTTGTATTATGTACAGAATCACAAAACACATCCCAAAATGGGGAAAAATTTAAAATATTTCCATCAAAATATGGTAAATTGAGTTTAGGTAGCCCATGATTAGAATTTTTAATATTATTCATCTCACCAGAACTATTAGATAAATTATTTTTATTACATTTATTAATAAAATTCTCAACTTCTATAATTTGCTTCCTAATAATTTTTTTTGATTCGTATAATCATTAACTTCGGTTTCATATAAATTATCATCCTCAATATACAACTGAATTTGATTATTTAACTCATCTAGTTTTTTATCATAATTTATTAAAGTCTCAAAATTAACCTTAACATCATTAATATCTACATTAATATCCTCAATTAACACTTTTAATTCATTTGTTTTAATTGCAATTTTTTTAGCAATATCTCTAGATCTTAAAGTTCTTTTAATATCAATCGTATCGTTTATATTTAAACCCTGAAAATAATTTTCCAATGAATTGCGAGATGACTCTAAATTCACTCGGGCTGCCTGTTCTCCCTGTAAAACATTACCTGCTAAAGTTTTAAGATATGTTTCTATTTCAATAATCTGATTATTTAATTCAACCTCTCTTTTCATACTTTCTTGTATGTCAGAATAGTACGATTCATCACTTTCATCTTCCAATAAAAGATGTATTTGAACATCATAACCAGCAATAGAACTTTTGTATTCCTTTAATTGACCCAAAAAACTACTTACTTTGTCATAATTAGCATCTTGTGATAAAAGTGACTTAATTTCACTGCTAAGAAGAGATATTCTAGCTCTATGGCCCCCTCTTCTTTTAATAAGTTGATGAAGAGTGGGTTTTTCTTCTGTAGTCATTTTAATGTTATAGATATACAAATATTTGCAACTGTATATTTAATTTGTATCTTTTTATTTAGACACAACTCAAAGATTAGGTACGTAGTGACTCAGGATCCAAAAATGTTTCTCAGAATCCAGATATAACACAAAATCCGGTTCGAAGGACCATATGACCAAATTTCAGATACGGCACTGATATGCACTAATATATCAACGAAACGATATCGTAAATCCGGCCTAGCATTTAAAGTTTAAAGTATTCATTCAGTAATAATAAAGTATTTATCAAGTAAATATAATTTATACAATAATTTACACAAAGCATAATTTATACAATTCTATGTAATAACCAACATTTGAAGTCGCACTCAATATTAGTTAAAAGTTTTGCTAATTTTAATGAAGATTTTAGATCACACCATCATGAATGCGTCAATAACAAGAGAGACGAAAACTGTTCCAGAATATTCCACAGAAACTGTTCCAATAATATTTCCTTATGAAGATTTTAAAGTCTGTGTTTAAATTTTGGTCAATAATTAATCTTGGCCGTAATTTTTGTTAGTAGTAGTAGTAGTAGCGGCAGTTGTAGTAATAGTAGTAGCTCTCTCTCTCTCTTTCTATATATATATATATATATATATATATATATATATATATATATATATATATATATAATATATATATATATATATTATATATATATTCTATTTATATGATATATATAAACTTTACTGAATAGTAATAAATGATATTTAAATTCTTTTGAAGAATAAACTGCTTACTTTATTTATTCAATGAAGAAAGTGTTAAGTTTGTACATATTGCACGGGGCCATCAGATGAGAATAATAATAATTAATAATAATAATAATAATAATAATAATAATAATAATAATAATAATAATAATAATAATAATAATAATAATAATAATAATAATAATAATAATAATAATAATAATAATAATAATAATAATAATAAAGTAAAATTTGTTTCAAGTTTCAAATACAACAATTGTTTTACGATCTGGTATAAAGTATTAATAACAATCTGGTATAAAGTAATAATAACAATTTGTTTTCTACACATTGATTATGAAACTGCCAAGTTAATGCTTCAGGAAAATTCATGTTTTTGTTATTTTTAGTTGTCTTTGTTGTTGGTTTTCTCTTAGGCCTGTTATTTGATAACAGGTATCCTTATTTATTATCTGTTCTTCTCGTAGGTCTTCTCTTCTGCTTTCCTGTTTCATCTGATCATCTCTCTGCGTTGATGGATATTTATATACTACTTTTTGTTAAAGCATTTAAATTATCGAGTTGACATTGTGAGAACCATAGCAGACAGTTCCTGAAAGAGTATGACAATGGTAGTGGACGCCCACGTCTGTCTACAGCTTCAAACTCATTTTACAGTTCTGAAAACCTCAAAAATGAGTTCTACACCATTGAAAACATAGATGTAGATACCTCATTAGGCTTAGTATTTGGATGGAGCCAAAATCCCCAATCAGGCTCCATAGCCACCAGCTCCAGCTCCGGCTCCGGCTCCGGCTCCGGCTCCGGCTCCGGCTCCGGCTCCGGCTCATATGCTCCACCGTTAAATTTATCATAGCCATTCTATTTCACTCGTTCTCTTCTCTACGTCGTACCAAATTTCAACCTTCTAAGTCCATTCTAGGTAGTAGTAGTTGTAGTAGTAGTAGTAGTAGTAGCTTCATGTTTAGTAGTAGTAGTAGTTACAAATATATATATATATATATATATATATATATATATATATATATATATCATATATTTACGTATATATATATGTAAATTTTTAATTTTAACTATATATAATATATATATATATATATATATATATATATATATATATATATATATATATATATATATATATATATATATATATATATTATATATATATATATATATATATATAAGTAACATATAACAACAACTTATATATGTATATGCTATGTATAACTTGTATGTAGCATGGCAACACTCTTCAACAATAATATAGCCTTAGCCAGCCCAGCCTGTAGCCACCATATTAGAAATAATTGGGACTTGGCATTATATATATATAATAACCTTATATGTATAGCATATAATAACTAATAATAACTTAACATATATATATATAACTATATGTATATATATATAAACTGTATATATATGCTGTATATATATATTTATATATATATAATAACCAATATACTCGTATAACTATATATAATAATATATGTAATTATTATAATAAATATGTATATATAATATATAATAATAACTAATATATATATATATTCTATATATATGTATAACTATATATATATAACATATTAAAATTTTGTAGTTGAAATTGATGAGTAACCTGGGATTTTTAAATTATTTAGCAGTGCTTTGGTTGCGGAAAATTTGAATAGTTTATTGGCAACGAATTAAGATCGGAAAAGCAGAAAATAATTGCAATTGAAATCACCATTTGACGAAATTGCTTTTGAAACTTTCATAAATTGTAGTACGTAATTTGAAGGTTGGATAAGATTTTTTGGTGAAGAAATTCATAGTAATGACTCTAGAATTATTGGACTACGAGAATTATTATATCAGCATCAGCAATTAGTTCTTTCATATTTGGATCGACATTAGTAGGTTACTGAAGACAACGTAATCACAAATGGTGTCTAACAAGATAAATAAACAAAAGTTGTTATTGTTAATAAAATTATTATTATTATATTCTTTTTAAAATTATTATTATTATTATTATTATAAATTATTATTCATATTTATTTGTAAATAAATACATAAATTGTTTATAAATTTAACATAAATTTAAAACCAAAATGACTGGTCTTTTTATTACCTAATGAACAAGGGTCGAATTATTTGAGAAAAAAGGAAAAATAAAAGTCTTAATTTGTTTTCTTTGTTGTCGTAAATAAATAAATCGTAAATAAAAGGAAAAATAGTCTTAATTTGTCTTTGTTTTTCGTAAATAAGTAAATAAATAATCGGCAACAAAAAGTTGGAGGTCCCACCGAGATCTTTGTTCAATGGTGGTGATTTGTTATTTTGGTTAAAATTAAGCGTGATTTAAGGTTAAATACGATTAGTACAATTAAAAATATTGATTGATAAATTTTGTGAAAGCATTTCTAGACTTTAGTTTGAAAGCATTTCTAGACTTTAGTTTTTCAAAATATAAATATAATTAAAAATTGTTTTTGCCTGTGTATTATATATATATATATATATATATATATATATATATATATATATATATATATATATATATATATATATTATATACTATATATATATATATATATATAGCAACATATTTATCTTTCTGCTCTCTGCTATATGCTCATAATATATATATATGTATGTATATCTTGCTGTAACTCTTCTTATACATAACAATAACCCATATAGCCCAGCATATAGTATATATATGTATATAACCAGTAACAGCAATAGCAATATAATATGCTCTTTGCTATATAACATAACTTAATACGCAGCAACAGCCAGCCTTAGCCAACCAATAATATATATATAATACATATATAATAATATAATATATGCTTAACCTTATAACCAATTTTCATTGTTTTATTATCATCAGTTGCTTTAAGTATATTTAACCAAGGGCTTTAGTAATAATAGTAACAATATGCATATATTAATATATGTATATATATATATATATATATATATATATACCTGTCTGCATATATGTAATAATAATATATATGTATATATGTTAATATATAGCATAACTCCCAATATGGCAGCAGCATGTAGTATGCTGTACTTAACCCAATATGTATATATAGCAACAGCAACCCATCTTAGCTGTATGCCAGCAAATAATAGCAATAGCCAATAACTTAATAACCTTATTGCTTAATAATAACATATATATAACCCAATATGTATGTAACTAACCAACTATATCTTTGTAGTATAACATATAACCGCATAGCAACAACAACCCAATATCGCTGTAACAATATTGTATTTATAATATATATATATATATATATATATATTATCTAAAATAAAGTTTTCTTTTTTTGTTTCATATAGTGAGTTCCGTGGAGAAACTGGAAGCTCATGGTGGATCCTCAAAGAAAGACGATCCTAGTGAAGAAGAGATGCCTGATAATTTACAAAAATATATTGATGCCTTACCAGAAGAGGGAAGGAAAGAATGTGTGGAAGGAAAAATATCTTTAAATACACTAAATTTGATTTTTAGCATGAAAGCTAAAGAAGAAAAAGTAGTAAGTAGACGTTCACAACTTCCACCACTGGTGGGCTCACCTGGAGTGAGTATAAAAAAAATGAGCCTGAAATACCGGCATGTGCTGTGATGACAACAGAAAGTACAGTAACAACTATGAATAATTTTCCTGTTATGAGTACCATCCCAATAGTAACAATCCCTCAGGTCCCCCTATGCTTTGTAACACGCCTAATGCACCACACCAAACTAAGTTTTCTTATCATAACCCTTCTTTTATTAACGCTGCCGCTCAAAATTAAACCCCAACAGTTTCCCCCATGACCATTATTTCCGGAAAATATGTACCAGAAATAACAGCCTTTGATGAGTGTAATTTGGAATCTCTGTCGGAATACTTTATTAAATTCGAAAATTTTTGTATTAGTAAATTTGGTGGGGAAAAACAGTTATGGTTAATTATTTCAGAGAATAAATTAAATAATTTCTTGACCTACTTTAAAATGAATGGAGGTCAGACAGCTCGATATGAAATAATTAAAAAACAGTTAATAAATTATTATGAAATCTGTAAAGAATTAGGAGACATACAACCGGTCACATTTTCTTCTGTAAAGTACGAGGGAGAAAATTTTCTTAATTATGCCGCAAAAGTACGAGTCTTGTTTGTAAAGATGTTTCCAAATGTGGACCCTGAAACTTCTAATATCTTGTATGAGAAACTGAGAGATACGTCACCAGAGAAGGTTAGAAAAATGTTAGTAAGTATTTGGAAATGCTTAATATATTTGGAAAAACGATGACCTACACTTCAATACAACAGTACTTATTAGTGATAGAAGCTAGAAATGAGTTTTCAGCGGATTCTACGCCTACTTTTTCATTTGTCGAAGAAGAAAATCAGGAAATATGCAAAATGACTAGACCAAAGGTAAATCTACCAAACAAAGAAGTGTTAAATAAAACAGAAAATAGAGAAGTAAAATGTGTTCATTGTTGTAGAGTGGGTCATGAGTCGGATAATTGTTATAAAAAATTGGAACTATGCTATAAATGTGGCTGTAGTTCACATTTAATTTCCCAATGAAGTAATATTTCGTTAAAACACCAAGATAAAGAAAAATTTGAAAAGAAAGAGGTTTTTCAATCCTGTAAAAAAGTAGGACATGTGGTTAGTCAATGTTGGTTTAGAGATAAAACTGAGAAAAGAGAAGTTTGCCAATACTGTGACAGGGTAGGACATTCTGCTAAAGGTTGTTGGTTCATAAATTCTGAATTGAGACGTCAAAGGAATTTGGGGAATGAATCAAGGAATAAAGAAACCAACGTTTCGGAAAACATACAGCACTCAAGGTAAATTCTTGGGTTACTTTGGGTTTAAAGAATCAGTATAAGTTACTTGAAAATGACATGAATAAAGAAACCCCCACAAAAACAATTGAAAAGAAATTTTAAGAAATTATTTGAGGAGAAAAAAATTTAAGAAACAACCCCCATCAAAGAATTTGAAAATAAATTGGTTAGTTCGGAAAATAATTTCGACGTTGGTTCATTGAGAATAAACGATGATTTAAAGAAGGTTGTGGAAGAACAAGTGATTGGTGACTTGGAATGTTCTGCTGGAAATACTGGTGAATTGAAAATTGGAGTAAATAGTAAAATGGAAAACTTTGAAGTAAAGAGTTTTGTTTGCGAAGATAGTAGTGCTCTTAAAGCTTTAAAATGTGGAGAATTGAAAACATTAACAGTGAATTTGTATAAGATTGAATGTATTACGCTTTTAGATAGTGGGTCAAAATTTAATTACATTTGTCTTTCTCTTTTGGATAAGATTCTGGAAACTGAAGATTTGGAGTATGAGGAATGGGTTACTATAACATTTAGTATTGCTCATATAAAATTTACAACCGACTTTAAAATTTCAAATAAGACTCCCAATTATGAATTGTTTTTGGGAGAGAATTTCTTTGTTAAACAGAAAATAGTCATAGATGTAGGAAATAATAATATAATTTGTAATAATGACGAGGGAGCTTATTGGGAAATATATTTTCAAGACAATAAGACCAGAAGAATTGTTCATGAAGTTGGATGTGTTCTGGCAGAGGATTTTGATTATAGAGAAATGTTGAAATCCTTAAAAGTTCAGATCATGGATGATTCGATAGAAGTATTAAATTATGATGAACTTATTTGTGAACCATTGGAAGAAGATGACCTTTTTGTCCCATGTATATTAAATACGAAGACTTTTCAAGTAAAATTAAATCATATTAAAATAAAAGAAAAACTTGTAATAAGAGAACGAATAAGAACGGCCAAGACCGTTGTATTTTATGGAGAATGTGGGAACAGTTTCGATAAAGAGAGTAGTGTTTTTGTCACTGCAGGTAATGCAGAAGACCTGGATTTAAATCAAGATGATGGGAAAAAGCGGAAAGCATTCCAAGTAATTGGACATATGAGGAATTTGAAAAGAGAGTTCATATTTCACATTTAAATAGTGAACATCAGAAAAGACTTTTGGAACTATTATGGAGTCATTCAAAATTATTCACGAAAAGAGATGAAGATTTACAACAACCATCTTCATTGACCAGATTTTCAATTGATATTCTGCCGGGAATTACTCCGGTTTATCATAAGCCACGACATTTTTATCCAGTAGTCACAGAAGCCATTCATCAAGAAATAGAGAAGTTATTAGTTAGTGGAGTTATAGAGAAATCAAAGTCAGAGTGGAACAGTTCCCTTGTCCACATTTTTACGTCAGCTTCTAGTTTACGTTTGGCGATAGACTATAGATCCGTAAATAAACAGATTAGGGGAGGTTATTTTCAAATTCCAAACCTTCAGGACACTATTTATAGTTTGAATGGGACGAAGATGTTAAGTAGTATAGATCTTTGTCGAGCGTACTATCAAATGGAGATCGAAGAAGAGTCAAGAGATATCACTAGTTTTTCTGTGCCTGGATTAGGTTCTTTTAGATTTAAAAGGCTAAGTTTTGGACTGAAAACAGCTCCAAGTTGTTTTCAACGAGAAATGGAATTGGTTTTAAAAAAATTTCTGAGTTGACAAGTAACATATGATTTGGAAAACGAGAAGAATGATCTTTTGAGTAAGTCTGTGAAAAGTAAATTAACGTTTCCACCTTTAGTGCACGTGTATTTTGATGACATACTGGTATTATCAAGAGATTTTGATACCTATTTGACCATTTTGGATCGGGTATTAACTAGGTTGGAGGAAAGAGGGTTGAAAGCAAAACTACAGAAATGCACCTGGGCAGCAATGGAAATTGAGTTTTTGGGGCATATAGTGAATGAACACGGCCTACAGAAAAACAAAGCATACTTTGATAAGGTAAACAAATATGAAATAGAAAATATGAAGACTATAGGAGATTTGCATAGTTTTCTGGATTTAACCCTTTGACAGAGGAAATTTATGAATAGGGCTGCAGAGATAGCAAAACCATTGACAGAAATCCTGGGTTTACTCCGAAAAACTGTGATTAAGTGGTCACCTGATTTGGAAAGTGCGTGGAATAAGTTGAAAACCTTAGCTTTAGAAAATAGTATATTATATTTTCCAGACTATAATAGCATTTAAAAACTTATCATAAGTTCAGATGCCTCTTGAGAGGGAGCCAGTGTGGAGTTATTACAAAACCAGCCCGATGAGAACGAAGTATTGATTCTCAGAACCATTACTTTGAATAGTATGGCATTTTCTCAGGCTCAAAAGAGATACAGTGCAATTGAGCGAGAACTTGCTGTAATTAGATGGTCCGTTAAGACTTTTGGTAATTTTGTATTGGGACTTCCGTTCATTTTGAGAACTGACCATCAACCCTTAAAATATTTACTTAGCATGAAGAATGTAGACTCTAGATTAGCAAGAACGTTAAACGATCTACAGGAATATGATTTTGAGGTGCAGTATATTCAGGGAAAATACAACATCATTGCTGATGGTTTAAGTAGAAACGTAATAAATTCTCAAATTATAGTAGACCACAATAGGAAGAGGGACTATAGACCTTTATATTCACCTGCGGGTGGACCTAATTGTATGGTGGAATGTATTATAAAGCAAATTAATATAACGCCAACGTTTCTTGAAGTTTGGGAAAAGTTCAAAGGAGGTACGCCAGGGACGGAGTCTGTTCTGATTAGACAGATTTTGGTTGATGAGTTGCTTAAATCTCCGACAAAGTATAAAATAGTATAAAATAGTATAAAAGAAATGGTCATTAAAAGTTTTCTTGACCAGAATATAGCACCAACATTTGATTTTTTGAATGCCTTTAGCAAATTGTTTAATTGTGTTGTTTATGTGTTGATGATTGACACATTTATTATGAAATTTGACCATAGTAGCCAAAAGTTGGAAGATCCAACAAGTCTTTATTTACATTCATTGTCAGGTGGTCACGTACAGCTTATAGAACCGAAGAACCTTGAAAGGTGCGAATCCTTCTTAGAACAGAGACAGATAACCACAATAAATGAACAAATAGGGGTAGAATTTGCTTTGGATTTGAAGCCCATTTTGGTAAGAGATTATATGAAGCAACCTAATGTGCCTTTGGAAATCATGTTTCAAGTAAGACAGAAGAACAAAGAGACTATAGTTTATCATTTTTTGGATCAAGATGGGCGAGTGGATCAAGAAAATATAAGCTCTTGTAATCATTATCACAGCCGTGTTACTAAAGTAATGATAGAAATAGAAGGTTTTACTTTTTGTGCGATCTTAGACACGGGCTCATCCATAAATTTGTTAACAAAGTCATGTTACTTGAAGTTGGAAGGTTTGGGATTACAAAGGAAAAAATTGTGTCATGCAGTTACTTTGGTAGGATACCAAGGTAACAGTCTTTTGAAGGAATATGTGATGCTGTAGGGGTGGATAAATGATGTAGAATTAGAAAATACCCCATTTGCTTTGATCGACGATCAAGTCTTCGGAATTCATTCAAATTTTTGTTTGGTCATTGGAATAACTACATTAAAATTATTGAAAACCAAATTAAATTATAGAGAGAAGTTGGCCATAATGAATGAATCAAAGATAAAGTTTCTGCCTCAGACAATAAAGGTATGCTGTTCATATGGAAATGGTTTGGCAGCGTGTTTTGTGGAGGAAAATCAGTTGTTAGATAAGCCAACCTTGAGGAGTAATCAGAATCATTCGAGTTCGTTAAAGACCCTAAAGATTTGTCTACAGCAAAATTTGGTAGCAAAAGATCTTCCCAAAGAAATAAAAAGATTTCAAAGATTCTATGATCAAATAATATTAAAAAATGATATAATTTTTCACCGTAGGGCAAACATGCGTGAGGTACCAGTAGTTTCTTTTGAAATGTTGATAGATTTTGCACTTCAGATACATAATAGTATGATTGATACATGTGGGAAGAGATAAACTTTTTAATCTGATTAAGCAACATATTTTCCATCCTGAGTTAAGAAGTGTAGTAAGTGATGTGGCTACTACTTGTCCCATTTGTCAGCTAAATAAGATCAAAAGTCGGAAACCACACCCTCCAATAATAAAAATTCAGACAACTCAGCCTTACCAGTTAATGGCGATTGATTTGTTACAACTTCCAACCTCTTCATCAGGTAATATTTATTTGTTGGTAGCTATCGATCATAATAGCAAGTTCCTTCTGGCCCTTCCTATAAAAAATAAAACATCAGAGACTGTAGCCAATACTTTTAAGAAAATTTTGCCTGATAAAGGTACCTTCAAGAATTCTGACTGATAATGGTACCGAATTCGTTTCACAAAATTTTCAACTCGTGCTTCAAGAATATAATATTAAACATCTTAGAACGAGTAGTTATACAGCCTGGGGAAATGGGGTTTGTGAGAGGGCCAATAGGACCATAATTTCTCTAATGAGAACTTCAGTAAGTCATTCTGACAAGTGGGATAGTGCTTTGCCAAAAGTTATTTCAACTTATAACAATACTTACCATGTCGAGTTAAAGCAGTCTCCTGCTTCATATCTGCTTAATATTGAGCATCAAACGATGGACAAAGTGTTTACTCCATGTACTGATTTTAAGTTCTGGGTTAGAGGGCATGAACGTTTTCGTCCATTTGATATGGGTGAATTGGTGATAAAGAAAATGGTTAGAACATCGGGTAAAGTTGCCCATAAACTAGATGAAAAATATAGTGGGCCGTATCAGGTAACCAAAGTGTTTGAAAATAATTTGACATATGAAATAACATCTTGTAAGAATGGAAAGGTTTTTCAGGTTCCTTATTTTTATTTGAGACCATGGAAATCCACTCCAGATTATTTAATAGCCAGTAAAATATACAAGACATTTTATTCTGATTTAATAAATGAGATATATGATGGTAACGATGAAGATTTTCAGTATGAATCTACAGAACCCAAGTCATTGCTTGCGAATTTCGAACAGGAACCAGATTGGTTTGAAATACAAATCATACCAAATGAGGTAGTACCTAGTTATGATGTTTGGCCGAATATGGCCAGTACACCAATAGTAGAAAACGATATATTAAATAATGCCAAGATCCGTGAACAAATCTTGGATATTAAAACCAAGTATGAATTTATGATTTTCAATTTGAGTTTGACAGAAAGATCATGTTATGAAGAAGTATTAGAAATACAGGTAAATTTAGATAAAATATGTGACATTGAAGAAAAAATGGATGTTTTGCCTTTGAACGTAAATGATTTGGATATTGTTCTACAATGTGTGTGCGACTTCATAAAAATACATGAACAAATAATAAAAATAAAAATAAATGAACATAGTAACAGTATTGCGGAATTTATGCAAATATGTGAGGAATTATCAATTCGTACGGAGATAGCGTCAAAGGCATCAATAGTACCTCTTGAACATGAATCTGATTCCCTTTCTGAAAAAATTCTGTCTTCGGTAGGTTTTCAACTTCCTATAAGAAGACGTCTAAGAGCAGATTTTGAAATTTGGCAACAATTTAAACCCCCAGACATTTCTTATTCAGGCAGGCTCACCAGGAATCGAGCAAAAGAACTAGGCATCCCCATACATGAGTTTCCAGGACCATCCGGTATTAAATGATAAAGCAAGGTATGTTTATTCCGTGTTAAATTTGTTAATATGTAAATAAGAGTTTTTGATCATAGTGCTTAATCATAGTATTTTAGTAATTAATAAAATTTATATTATATATTAAATATAAAAAAAAAATTTGATCTTCAAGAGGGGGAAGTTGTGGTAGATTAACTTTGTTTCAAATTTAGACTTTTAGATAACCAGCTAAATTTGAAAAGATCGAAAGTCATTCATAAGAAAAAGTGTTAGTTTTTGAGTAGGATCTGGATAATTTTGAGTTGAAAATAATTTTGATTTTGTTAAGAGTTTTGGAAGAGTTTAAAAAGATTTGTTGGTTTTTACAAGAGATTTGACTTAGATAAAAGTTTGGATATTTTAGTTTTGTAAAAGGAATTTGAGTTTAAGTTTGGTAGAGTATTGAGAATTTTGAAAAATTTTAAGAAAAAGTTTTGAAAAGTTTAAAGGAATTTAGAAATTTTCGTTCATTTACGAATTCTTAAGAAATAAGTGAAATTTGT
>JABUQX010051840.1:0-35000 GCA_015478945.1 Trachelipus rathkii
TAATTTGGGTGTTCTAACCGTTTTCGCATTATAGTGAAACATTTCTGCGTTTTTATTCTTGTTTTAATATTATATATTTATGTATATATTGATATTAAATCAATTTTATTTTGCGAAGAGGAAGCTTAGTTTCCCAATAATTGTTTGTCTTTTTCTTCATTTTTCAATGGGACTAAATATTTCCTTTCTCTTTAGCAGGGTCACAAACCACGCCTCCTCTCCTATCTTTACCTACCTAATTAACTTCTGTTTTCAGATGAAAGATGTATATATGTTTTGATGTACTGATTATGCTTGATTGTAATTGGATAGTAATGTATTCAAATATACGGCTGATCGTATAAAAGGTTTTGCAGAGTACTTTTTACACCTTTTTCCATCTTTGTTCTGAGGTCATAGGATGTGCTGTGCTCGTTGGTAATTCTGATATGTGATTGTTGCTATTGCAAAGTGTTGCGTTAGTTTGTTATTTCATGCGTACAAAGCAAGCTTATATTTGAAGTGTTTCTCTGTAGATATTATTATTTAATTTATTTATTGCTGCTTAAAAGCAATTTTGGTTTTTATTATTTAAATGTTACCCAAGTGTGGTTATTTTAATATTATTTATTAATGATAAATAATATTAATGGTTTATTTTTTTGCTGAAATTTTATGTGCGTAATAAATCTGAGAGGTTCGTACACACTGCAGATGCTTTGTTGCGTACATGAGTCTTTTCATAGTTGAAGTACTTAGGTAAAGTCCTTACATATAAATCATTCGTATTGAAATTTATTTAATAATATTATTTCTTATTAAATTTTAAAAGAGGTTAAAATTTATTTTCGTGCTACAATAATTTTTTAATATATTTTGGGTTTTAAATATATTTATGTTTTCATATTTGATATTCTGTCTTCAACAGAATATCAAATAGAAAACGGAATTGTTATAAACAGCTGATACGATATTCTTATTTTTAAATTTATTTTGGGGTAAACATAAAGTCTTTTATTCAAAACTAATCGTCTTTATATTTTTATTTTAATATTTTAAATATATATATATATATATATATATATAAATAATAATAATGTAATAATAATATAATAATAATAATAATAATATGTATAATAATAATAATAATAATATATATATAACATATATACCGAGTATAGCCAATAATAATAATAATATATGTGCTTCTAATACTATTAATAACTCTTCACAAGTCTTTTTCAATCTCGACAATAATAACATATATGTATGATTCAGTAACTAACAACAATAACCAACAATAATGTATATCTAGTTAAATATATATGATATGTAATATTAATCTCTAAAAACAGCACTAATATATTCTAATATATATGTTCGTTACCATTTGCACCTTTTAGCCAATAATAATATATATATAATATAATATATATATAATATATATATGTATATCATATAATAATTCTATTATAATATAATATAATAATATATATATACTTATATAATAATATATATATATATATATATATATACATATAATAATATATGTATATATAACAATATAATATATTATATATGTATTTATTCAATAACAACAACACGCGCGCGCGCGCATAACGCTACTATATAACATAGCAACTGCTAACCTTAATACTATGCTTCCAGCAATAACAACATGCTGTATATATGTAGCAACAATAATATATTTATAACCTTAATATGTATATATATATATATAACAACGCGCAATATAACAACAATATAATATATCGCTTAACAAAGCATGCTGCTGCACCGCGCTTAATAACGCTGCTAACTATATTTATTCAATGTAATATATATATATATCCGCGCGCATAATATATATATAGCAATAACAATATGTATGTATATAATATATGACTAACCAAATATGACGCCGGCGTGTCCAATTTTTAATTTATAGATAATAATTTATTTATTTATTAAAATATTTATAGTTTATCCACGTCTATCAATCTATCTTATACAATTTATTATTTATATATTTATTTATTTAATTTATTTAAATATTAGATTCTTAAGTGAAGATATCCACTTGGTCCAAGATAGCTATGCAGGTATTATATTAGTAGACATATTGTCATTAGTCGGCAACAGGTACAAAAAGAACCCGACGTCCCATCTAGTACTTTTCTTCATCAGAAAAAAGAAAAGTCATCTAATTATTTATTAATGGGGCCCATTGGGAAGTATAATGGATCATTACGACTTTCAACATGACCTAGATATATTGTATTTTGGGACAAATCAGTGATATCAAATATTATTTGTCTTGAGAGATTACAAACATGGATTGATCACTGGGTGGATCTAGTGTGAGTAGATAAAATATTGTACAGATTATAACCCGACAGTATAACCTTAGCCATAGCTACTTATATATAATATATATATATGCTAACAACAACAGCAACAACCTTTTGCAGATCATTGTCGTATAGCTTGTACCAGTCAGTTGTGCACTAATATCTACTATATATATATATATGTGTGTGTGTGTGTGTGTGTGTGTGTGTGTGTGTGTGTGTGTGTCCCATTCATACATCGTTATACAGAAAGGTATTTTCAGCTAGCATTCGTCTTTACAATCAATACATATCCACATTTTATATAAAAAATATTTTAAATGCTCTTTCTTTATATACTACTCATATTATATGCCAATACACTTTTGTGTTAAACCAGGTAGCTTAAGTTATTACCTGAGGAAAGGAAATCCGAATATGGCCCCCTTTTCCACTCCTACCGAATCATCACTTCGAACTTCATTTGATGATTTTGGTGTTGCTTAGAATTCGAAAGCTTGTTCTTGGGCACGGAATTCTTCCAACAGAAATTGCCATAACATTTTGCGACCTTGGTTCTAATTTCCACTTTATTCCATCTAAATTTTATATCTTGTTTATAGAGGAAGGAAGGCGTAATAATTTTAGTAGAATGCTGTTGCAGCATACTAAACTTAATATTGCTTCGATATAAGCCTGAATTAAAGATGAGGGTTGCCACGACAGGCTTAGCAAGTTGGTGGCTTAAAATAATTAAAGATGGTAAAACCCCATAATCAGTCATTAGGTGTACTGACAGACCTCTGGTCTACTTCTGGATGGGTGAACTGAAGTGATCGAACCAGGTGAAAAATTAAGAAATAATTTTTTTTAATATTTCAATCTCTGATTTTCGAACAAAAGGAAATTAATTTTTAACATGAATTTTTAGTCAGTGTTATTTTGGACGGGAAATAAAACAGTTTTAGACTAATCAGATAATATTAATTCTTGTAGAACAATAAAAAATTTCATGTTTCAATTTATTTGGTTGGTTTGTAAATGAAAAAGATGGTATAATTTTTTTTTTACTTTGATGATAAAAAATATCACGGCAATAATTAAAAATTTAATAGTAAGACGTTAATAACTAATATTTATTTAAATATTATACGATTTAATAATATATAAAATCATAAAATAATATTTTATAAATATGATATTGTTCATACTATTTAGCAAACCATATCTTGATTATTGGATACAATAGTAATTCATATTTACACTTTTATAGTTGATTTTCACTAATTTCGTAATTTTGGAATTTTAAATAAAGCTTAGCTCACAATCGGATAATGAAGGATTGGAAAGCATGAGAGTTAAAATGCTACCGTAAATCTAATTGAAAGAAACATAAAAAAAATTGAAATATTTTTAAACATTTATAGCAATCAACGTTACACTATATTTTCTTCACTAATTAATTGAGCATCATCACAACAAAGGTGTTTTTTGAAACTAGTTTAAAACTATATTTAAATATTGTAATTTGAAAAAAGTTCGTCTTTAATTAAACGTCTTTGTAAAAATAAAGAAAACTTTCTTTAAAATATAATAGCATAGTTTCTTCTGGAAAATCAACTTTTCTTCTTCTTCTTCTTCTTCTTCTTCTTCTTCTTCTTCTTCTTCTTCTTCTTCTTCTTCTTCTTCTTCTTCTTCTTCTTCTTCTTCTTCTTCTTCTTCTTATTCTTCTTCTTCTTCTTCTTCTTTTTCTTTTTCTTTTTCTTTTTCTTTTTCATTTTCTTCTTCTTCTTCTTCTTCTTCTTCTTCTTCTTCTTCTTCTTCTTCTTTTTTTTACCTTTTCTTCTTTCATTTTCTTC
Source organism: Trachelipus rathkii (assembly GCA_015478945.1). NCBI lineage: Eukaryota > Metazoa > Arthropoda > Malacostraca > Isopoda > Trachelipodidae > Trachelipus > Trachelipus rathkii. Next base: position 4,169 of record JABUQX010051840.1, read on the forward strand.
TTCTTCTTCTTCTTCTTCTTCTTCTTCTTCTTCTTCTTCTTCTTCTTCTTCTTCTTCTTCTTCTTCTTCTTCTTCTTCTTCTTCTTCTTCTTCTTCTTCTTCTTCTTCTTCTTCTTCTTCTTCTTCTTCTTCTTCTTCTTCTTCTTCTTCTTCTTCTTCTCATTTTTATTATTATTATTATTATTATTATTATTATTATTATTATTATTATTATTAATGTGTGTGTGTGTGTGATTATCATCAATTCATTAATGTGTATTATTTTTAATGCTATGGTGCTTATTATTATTATTATTATTATTATTATTATTAAATTATTATTATTATTATTATTATTATTATTATTATTATTATTATTATTATTATTATTATTATTATTATTATATTATTTATTATTATTATTATTATTATTATTATTATTATTATTATTATTTATAATTATTATTATTATTATTATTATTATTATTATTATTATTATTATTATTATTATTATTATTTACATAATTTGTTTTTAAAGAATTTTTATTTTGCTCATATGCTTGGCTTTGGATGAAATTTCAGTTAACATTAATTTTACTTGGTGTATCTGCAACTAACGCTCTATACCTTACATATAACAACCCATATAACAACAACATATATATATATATATTATATATATATATATAACGTGCTATCTTTCTTATATATATATATATATATATTAGGCTAAATACATTTTAAGAATTTCTGTATCCGACTAACAACTATAACAATCGTAGCAGCATTTATAACGTAATATAATATAATATATTATATAAACAGCAATAATTAAATATATCCAAATAATAATTAATAATAATAATATGTATATGTTTAGTAATAATATAATAATAATATATATATAACAATAATAACCAATAATAACAATAACATAATATATGTATATATATGCTAATATGCTAATATTGTAATTTTTAGCTATGGATATATATAATATAACAATAACCAAAACATATAATATATGTAATAACAACAGCATAATAACAATAATATATGTATATAACAAATCTAACAATAACAATAGCTAATAACAACAATGATGATGTACCGTGACAACCAACGTAATAACATATATCTTCATAACAGCGCCAACAATAACAACGCGCCCTTAATAGCCAACCAACGCATAACAATGTATAACAATATGTAATATATGTTTATAGCTAATAACATATATGTATGTATACTCTATAATATATATATATATATATTCTTTCTTCATAATAACAACAATATAATATAATAATAACAATATAATATATAATAATATATTTATATATATGCTGTAACCAATAATAATATATGTAATAATAATAATAAATAATAATATATATATAATAACCATCCTTTATGATTAATAACAACTCCATAACAATATAATATAACTAACTAATATAACTAATACAGCCTTAACATAATATGTATAATAGCCGTTCCCACAAATTAAGTGTACCTGCAGCACGCCAGCTGTATGTATATATATATATATATATATATATATATACTATGCTATATAACTTTTTAATGTATATGCTATATATGTTGTATTGTAGATACGTATGTTGTATGTATGGCATAACAATAATAACAACAATAATAACAATATATATACATATTTTCTTTCATATATAACATAACTGTATATATATACTCATATAATATGTATATGTATAAGTATAATATAATAATAATAACCAATATATATATAATATAATAACAATAATATAGCAATAACTTAATAATAATAATAACATAATAATACAACCATCCATCATAAACCAATTTAATATGCTATGTAACCATGTATAATAATAATAACCAACAACAGCCATGGTCGACAGCAACAGCCCATGCGTAACCAGCCATGTAAGCAGCAACAACCATGCGCATATGCGCCACAACAATATGCCAACCAGCACAGCAACAACAGCAATATGTAACAACAACCAGCAACAACAACAACAATAATAGCCAGCAACTTAACATTTGACAGCCAATGACGCAGCAATAACCAATAGCCAACAACCAACAACCTTATGTATCACCATATATAGCTATATATATATAATATATAATAACAGTAACAATAACAATATGTGCCCAGCAATAGCACCTGCTCGCTATGCGCTGCTATCATAGTATATTCTTTCAGAAGAGATAGTTTGATCATCAATTTGCATTATTTTAAGTTTCTTTGAATACTTGTGTTGCCTGACCTATGAAATTTATGCTGTCTTCGAGTAGAAGTATAAAACGATTTTCCATTTCTATAGTTCCATACACCGGAAAGCAATATATTAGATGAGGGAGAATATGTGCGAAATATATATTAATTTTGCCAATTTTTTATGCAAGAATCTTTGCGTGACATGTCAGAATAAATTCTCCACCGTTTATTTTAATTTTGGACTTATTTCAAATGTTTCTCCTTCTTATTATAATGTAAAAGGTTCTTCAATGAGTTTAATAACAATCTATTATCATCGATCAATGTCAAAATGTTAGATAAAGTCCTTTCCTTTTTTTTGGGCGAAGAATTCATTTCTTTTGTCGAAAATCAACATGGTTTTAATAAAGGATTTTAAGGATATAGACTAAATATTTCCTCCAATTTTTATAGAAATTTTCAATAAAATATATTAAAATTTATTGCAGTGAAGGCATCATTCATTTGATAAAAGTAGAAAAATCAGGAAAAATTAGTAACATAACGGTTTTATTGCCATTTCCATAGCTAATAAATCCAAGGGTGCTCTTCTAGCATGAGCATATTGTTGTTGAAAAGGACGTCTATGAAAATGAGGGGAGTAATGAAGGGCGAAGTCATCGGCATAGGAGTGAATATGATAAAGCAATAGAGAGAGGTCTTTTATGAAAAGAAAATAAAGGATGCAGAAAGATAGACCCATGGTAAACACCACTATTATAGATTTAAAGGAGGAGCGATGGCATTCACCAAATACTGAAGGAAAGGGGACCAAGAAACAGAAAGACTGAGAAAGAAGAGCGCTTCTTACGAAAAGCCTTATTGGGCAATCAAAGAGAAGATTAGAAGAATTGAATGTTTCAATCTTCCTGCTAGGGATTGGTTTGAAAACTCTTAAGTGAACAGAAGTTAGAGAATTGGTGATAGTTTGAGGGTTGAGATGGGTCTTCCTTTTCTGCACAAGAGCACCTTTCCAGCATGAAAGAAAAGGTCGAAGTAGAAAAGCAGAGATTTAATAATTTACAAGCCAGAGTGCAAGTTGAAAGCACAAGTTTTTGAATTATATATATATACCATCTGCACCGTACGCTTTCTTAGTGTTTAAGCTCTGAAAAAGCAGAAATAACACCTTTTGAAGGAATTATTCATATTAGCATATATATATATATATTATATTATTATATATATATAATATATATAATATATATATATATATATATATATATATATATAACTATATATATATATATATAATAATATATATATATATATATATATATATATATATACATATATTGGAGGGGAAGGGAGAAAAAGGAATAGCACTGGAATCGTCTAGGTGGAATTAAAGGAAAGGTTGAGCAAAGATTTTCAGCTTTAGTGGGAAGGTAGGACGGCAGTTATGCAGACGGAAAAAATACTTAAAAAAAAGGTCAAGTGGAAGAAACAAAGTTAAAAGTTCCACATTTCTTGAAAAATGCAGGAAAGGACGTGAGGAAAAAGAGTAACCTGAAAGTTATTGCATTTTCTACTATAGAAAAGAGTTTTTATTGTTAGGAAGAATAGATTTTGCATGATTTCGGGATGAAATAAAAAAACTGAAGGATTTCTTGGAATTTTTGAAGGATGACAGAATGTCTAAAGCAGCGTTCCTGTGGCTACTTAGCACGACAACAAGCAGAGTTAAACCAAGGTTATCTAGGTTTAGTTGAAGGTAAAGATCATTGGTGTACGCCTCCCCATGCCAGAAAGAATTAGCTCGCGCTTTCCACACTCGAGGGCCTTTCCACGGAAGCTGTTAGTCATTTCCATGGGAAATTCAAAGAAACACGACCGCAAGTTCGAACAGTTTACGGCACCGATATACAAACAAACGTTTCATGCTGGTAAGTGGGGTCTTTTGTGCGAGACTTGAAGAGAATGGACAGAAACAGATATATGAGAGTGATTGGAGAACCAAGAGGAGAAAAGAAGTTAAACAGAATAAGGGTAAGAATGATTATAGATTAGGAAAAAGGTCTGTAGAACTGTTCGTTCATCTCAAAGCGATTAGAGGATACGAGTAGGGAGTGCATAACAGTTCGACGGTAATTCTGGATAGAAAGTCGTACAAGTCATTCAACTTTATTCTTGAGAATTAGAGGAGGAAAGCAATTGGTCCTGGTGAACGTTAAATAAAACCAAGAATGATGATTTCCGGAGAATTGTGAAGAAGAGAGAGAATGTGTTCAAATGTTAGTTTAGCCATTAGGTAGAATATTCGGGAAAACTCCAAAAATAAAAGACACGGGAACAAACATCATTGCAAACATTTGGAACAACATCATTGCCTTTGGCTAAAATTGAGGGAAGAAATAGTTAGTAGTCAACAGCAGTAGAGGTTGAAGTCATAAAACCAAAATTTCGGTAGGAATAAGAAATGAGTGTTTAGAGAGGAAGGTGATGTTCAACAAAATGAAAAATAGATTTTAAGCCGAGAAGGTTGCCAAAAATTTATGAAGAAAGGAAACAATTACATCAAAGATAGCCGGCAATTCCGTTTGACGGCACCCAATACTCTATCACCGGAGAGATCGTCAATGGCCTTTATTGCGTGATGAAGATAGGATGGATAAGGGGTTATTTTGAAAGCCACCCTATAGACTTCTCCAGATCACATTGTTTAAGAAGGGCAGTACGCATTTTATTTTATTTTTAAGAGGTAAGTGCTGTTTGTAATTGTATTTATGGTGTGTGATAAGGGAGAGCTTACTCCAATGTAAGAAGAAATGGAATTGACACAAAAAGAACCACCGTTGGGCACTGGAGTGTCATAGGATGTATACTCTAAGACTCCATATATGCATGAATTGTGGTAATCTCATCGCTTCAGGAGCGCATACTTCCCTTTCATATATATATATATAATATATTATATATATATAATATATATATATATATATATATATATATATATATATATATATATATATAATATATATATATATATATATATATATAATATATATATATATATATTATATTATATATATGTCGGTGGGATGGGGTGGGGTGCGGTGCGGTGCGGTGCGGTGCGCAAAAATCCGGTGCTCTGCCAACACTAGTTTGAAGTCATTTCGAAAAAAAAATCTGAAAGTGTTTGATACGAAAAAAATATCAAAAACATGGGTTTTGAAAAAATTTAAAATTCTGAAGGAATGACTACAGACACAGAAAAACACCAAAAAATAACGTTTTAGAGGGCATAAAAAGCTACAGTTTGGTGTTTATAGGGTCAAAATAGGCCGATAATTCCGAATTTTATGTACATTTTTAGGGAGGGAGGAAATTGGGGCGTTTTTTTAAATAGTTAGTTGCACTTCCCCGTAAATACCGATCAAAAAACCATCAAAAACTGATCAAAATTCGATCAAAAATCGATCAAAAACCGATCAAAAAGAAATCAAATACCTATTAAAAAACGATTAAAAAGCACTCAAATACCGATTAAAAAGCGATCACTTACCGATCAAAAAAGCGATTAAAAAGTGATCAAAAAACGAATCAAAGCGATCAAAAAGCGCTCAAAAAACAATCAAAAATTGATCAAAAAACCTGATCAAAAAAAGATCAAATACCGATCTTAAAGCGCCAATCAAAATAGCGGTCAAAAACAGATCAAAAGTAGCTTACAAACGATTAGAAATACCGAAGAGAAAAAGATCAAAAATCAAGCAAAAACCGATCAAAAACCGATCAAAAACCGATCTAAAACCGATCAAAAACCGATCAAAATTCGATCAAAAATCGATCAAAAACCGATCAAAAACCGATCAAAAAGAAATCAAATACCTATTAAAAAACGATTAAAAAGCAATCAAATACCGATAAAAAGCGATCACTTACTGATCAAAAAGCGATTAAAAAGTGATCAAAAACGATCAAAGTCCCATTAAAAAGCGATCAAAAACAATCAAAAAGTGATCAAAAACCGATCAAAAAAAAATCAAATACCGATCAAAAAGCAATCAAATACTGATCAAAAACAGCTCAAAAACCGCTCACAAAACGATAAAAAAACGATCAAGAAACGATCAAAAATCAAGCAAAAACCGATCAAAAACCGATCAAAACTGATCAAAAACCGATCAAAAACCTATCTAAAACCGATCAAAAAACGATCAAAAACCGATGAAAAACCAATCAAAAACCGATCAAATAACGATCAAAAAGCTATCAAAAACCGATCAAAATCCGATCAAAAACCGATCAAAATAGATTAAAATCGATCAAAAAGCGATCAAATACCGATCAAAAAGCGATCAAATACCGATCAAAAAGCTATCAAATGCCGATCAAAAAGCGATCAAAAAGCAATCAAAAAATCATAAAAGAGAGATCAAAAACCGATCAAAAAGTGAAAAAGCTGATCAAATATTGATCAAAAAACGATCAAAAACCGATCAAAAATCGATCAACAACCGATCAAAAAGCGGTCAAATACCGATCAAAAAGCGATCAAAGAACAATCAGGTACCGACAAAAAGCAATAAAAAGCCGATCAAAAATCGATCAAATACCGATATAAAAGCGAACAAAAACTGATCAAAAACCGTTCAAAAAACGATCAAAAAGTGATCAAAACATGATCAAAAAGCGTTCAAAAAGCTATCAAATACCGATCAAAACGAGATAAAAAAACGATCAAATACTAATCAAAACCGATCAAAAACCGATCAATCACCGATCAAAAAGACAAAAAACAGATCAAAAACAGATAAAAAAACGATCAAAAAGGGATCAAATATCGATAAAAAACCGATATAAAACCGATCAAAAAGCGATCAAAAAGCGAACAAACACTGATAAAAAAAGACATCAAAAACAGATCAAAAACAGATCAAAAAGCTTTCAAATACCGATCAAAAAGCGATCAAAAAGACATCAAAAAGAGTTCAAAAAGAGATCAAAAACCGATCAAAAACCTCTCAAAAAACAATCAAAAACCGAACAAACACTGATCAAATACCGATGAAAAAAAATCAAAAACCGATAAAAAAAAACGATAAGAAACCGATCAAATACCGATCAAAATGGGATCAAAAAACGATCAAAAAGAGATTAAAAATCGATCAAAAACCTATCAAAAAGCGATAAGATCCGATCAAAAAGCGATCAAATTCTGATAAAAAAACGATCAAATACCGATCAAAAAGCAATCAAATACCCATCAAAAAACAATCAAAATCCGATCAAAAAGAGATAAAAAAGCGTTCAAATACCGATCAAAAAGCGATCAAAAAGCAATCAAAAACCGATCAAAAATTGATCAAACGATCAAAAAGCTATCAAATAAAGATCAAAAAGCGAATAGAAACCGAACAAAAACCGTCCAAAAAGCTATCAAACAGTTATCAAAATCCGATCAAAAAATGATAAAAACTGATAAAAACCGATCAAAAACTGATCAAAAACCGATTAAACACCTATCAAACAGCAAAAACAACTGATCAAAACCCATAAAAAAGCGATCAAAAAGCGACCAAAAAGAGATCAAATACCGATCAAAAAGCAATCAAATACCCATCAAAAAAGATCAAAGACTGATCAAAAACGGAATAAAAACCGATCAAAAACCGATCAAAAACCGATCAAATACCTATCAAAATCCGATCAAAACCCAATCAAAAACCGATCAAAAACGATCAAAAACGGATCAAATACCGATCAAAAAGGGATCAAAAAGAAATCAAATACCGATCAAAAACCGATCAAAAATCTATCAAATACAGATCAAAAATCGATCAAAAGCGATCAAAAAGCGATCAAAGAGCGATGAAAAAACGATGAAAAAGCGATCAAACACCGATCAATAACCGACCAAAGAGAGATCGAGATCAAACACCGATCAAAAAGTCATCATAAACCGATCAAAAACCGATAAAATACCGATCAAAAAGAGATCATAAAGCGATCAAGAAGAGATAAAAAAAACGATCAAAAACCGATCAAATACCGATCAAAAAGCAATCAAATAAAGATGAAAAAGCGATTAAAAAGCTATTAATACCGATCAAAAATCGTTCAAAAGCTATGAAATACCGATCAAAAAGCAATCAAAACCGATCATAAACCGATCAAAAAGCTAGGAAAAAGCAATGAAAAAGCGATCAAACACTGATCAATAACCGATCAAAAAGCGATGAAACGCCGATCAAAATGCCATCATAAACCGATTACAAACCTATAAAATACCGATCAAAAAGAGATAAAGCGATCAAAAAGAGATCAAAACCGATCAAAAAACGATAAAAAAACAATCAAATACCGATCAATAGGCGATCGAAAAGCGATCAAATACCAATAAAAAAGCTCTCAAACACCTATCAAAAACCCATTAAAAACCAATCAAATACCGATTAAAAAGCGATCAAAAACAGATCAAAAACCGATCAAAATACGATCAAAAACCGATCGAAAACCGAACAAAAACCGATCTAAAACCGATCAAAAAACAATCAAAAACCGATCAAAAACCGATCAAATACTGATCAAAAAGCGAAAAACATTAAAAACAGATCAAAAACCGATCAAAAACGACGAAAAACCGATTAAAAACCGATCATAAACCGATCAAAAGCCGATCAAAAAGAGATCAAATACAGATTAAAAAACGATCAAAAAGCAATCAAATAACGATTAAAAAGCGATCAAGTACCGATCAAAAAGCTATCAAAAAGTGATCTAAAAGCGATCAAAAATCGATCAAAAGCGATCAAAAATCGATCAAAAAGTGATCAAAAAGTGATCAAAAACCGATCAAAAGCCGATCAAAAAGCAATGATTACCGATCAAAAAACAATCAAAAACCAATCAAAAGGCAATCAATACCGATCAAAAACCGATCAAAAAAAGCATTCAAAAGCGATCAAAAAGCGATCAAAAAGCGATTAAAAAACCGGTCAATCATCGATCAAAAAGCGATCAAAAAGCAATCAAATACCGATCAAAAACCGATCAAAAATCGATCAAAAAGTTATCAAATAAAGATAAAAAAAAGTTAACAAAAACCGATCAAAATCCGATCAAAAACCGTTTAAAATTCGATCAAAAATCAATCAAGAGGAATCAAAAAAACGATCATATACCGATCAAAAATTGATCAAAAAGAGATCAAAAAGCGATCAAATACTGATCAAAAACCGATCAAAAACTGATTAAAACCAATCAAAAAGCGATCAAAAAACGATATAAAAATCAATTAAATACCGATCAAAAACCGAGCAAAAACCGAAAAATACCGATCAAAAAGCAATCAAAAAGCGATCAAAAAGCGATCGAAAAGCGATTAAAAACCAATCAAAATGCGATAAAAACCGATCAAAAAGCAATCAAATACCGATCAAAAACCGATCAAAAAGCGGTCAAATACCGATCAAAAACCGATCAAAGAGCAATCAAATTCTGGCATAAAGCAATCAAAAACCGATAAAAATCGATCAAATACCCATATAAAAGCGAACAAAAACAAAAAACAAACAAAAACTGTTCAGAACACGATCAAAAAGCGATCAAAAAGCGATCAAATACCGATCAAAAAAGATCAAAAAAACGATCAAAAACCAATCAAAAACCGATCATTAACCGATCAAACTCCGTTCAATCAACGTACAAAAAGCCATCCAAAAACCGGATAAAAACGGATAAAAAAATCGGATAGAAAAAGCGATCAAATATCGTATCAAAAACCGTTCAAAAATTCCGAAATCACCGATCAAAGAGCGATCAAAAAGCGATCAAACACCGATAAAAAGACATCAAAAACTGATCAAAAAACGATCAAATACCGATCAAAAAGCGATCAAAAAGAGATCAAAAATCCATCAAATACCGATCAAAAAGGGATCAAAAAGAAATTAAATACCGATCAAAAGCCGATCAAAAATCTATCAAAAACCGACCAAAAAGTAATCAAAAGCGATCAAAAACCGATCAAGAAGCGATGAAAAAGCAATGAAGATGCGATCAAACACCGATCAATAACCGATCAAAATGCGATCAAACACCGATCAAAAAGCCATCATAAACCGATCAAAAACCGATAAAATACCGATCAAAAAGAGATCATAAAGCGATCAAAGAGATCAAAAACCGATCAAATAACGATCAAAAAGCGATCAAAAACTGATCAAAAACCTCAAAAAGAGACCAGATACCTATTAAAAAACTATCAAAAAGAAATCAAATACCGATTAAAAAGCGATAAAAAAGCGATCAAAAACCGATCAAAAGGAGACCAAAAAGCGATGAAAAAGAAATCAAAAACCGATCAAATACCGATCAAAATCCGATCAAAATCAAATCAAAAACCGATCAAAAACCGACAAAAAAGCGATCAAAAAGCGATCAAAAATCAATAAAAAAAAACGATCAAAACCGCTGAAAAACCGATAAAAATCGAACAAATACCGATGAAAAAGCTATTAAAAAGCAATGTAATACCGATCAAAAAGCGATCAAAAAGCGATCATAAAACTATCAAATTCCAATCAAAAAGCGATCTAAAATCGACCAAACCCGATCAAAACGATCAATCAACGTACAAAAAGCCATCAAAAACCGATAAAAAACGGATAAAAATCGATAGAAAAGCGATCAAATATCGGTAAAAAACCGTTCAAAAATCGATAATCACCGATCAAAGAGCGATCAAAAAGCGATAAACACCGATATAAAGACATCAAAAACTGATCAAATACCGATCAAAAAACGATCAAATACCGATCAAAAACATCAAAAACCGATCAAAATCCTATCAAAAACCGATCAAATACCGATCAAAATCCGATCAAAATCAAATCAAAAACCGATCAAAAAGCGATTAAATACCGACAAAAAAGCGATCAAAAATCAATCAAAAACCGATCAAAACCGCTGAAAAACCGATAAAAATCGAACAAATACTGAAAAGTCTCTAAAAGCAATGTATACCGATCAAAAGCGATCAAAAAGCGATCATAAAACTATCATATACCGATCAAAAAGCGATCTAAAATCGACCAAACCCGATCAAAACGATCAAAAAGCGATAAAAAATTTATAAAAAAGCGATAAAAAAAAGTGATCAAATACCGATCAAGAAACTATTAAAAAGAGATCAAAAAGCTATCAAATACCGATAAAAAAGCGAACAAAAACCGATCAAAAACCGATCAAAAACCATTCAAAAAGCTATCAAACAGCTATCAAAACCCGATCAAAAAGCGATCAAAAAGTGATCAAATACCGATCAAAAAAAGATCAAAAAGAGATCAAAAAACGATCAAAAACTGAACAAAAACCGATCAAAAAAGATCAAACACCTATCAAAAAGCAAACAAAAACCGATCAAAAACAGATAAAAAACCGATCAAAAAGCGATTAACAAGAGATCAAATACCGATCAAAAAGCAATCAAATACCTATCAAAAACCGATCAAAAAGAGATCAAAGATCGATCAAAAACCGTATCAAAAACCTATCAAAACCGATCAAATACCGATCAAAATCCGATCAAAACCCGATCAAAAGCGATCAAAAACCGATCAAGAAGCGATGAAAAAGCAATGAAAAAGCGATCAAACATCGAGCAATAACAGATCAAAAAGCGATCAAACACCGATCAAAAAGCCATCATAAACCGATCAAAAACCGATAAAATACCGATCAAAAAGAGATAATAAAGCGATTAAAAAGAGATCAAAAACCGACCAAAAAAGCGATCAAAAAGAAATCAGATACCGATTAAAAAACGATCAAAAAGCAATCAAATACCGATTAAAAAGCGATCAATCACCGATCAAAAATCAATCAAAAAGTGATCAAAGCCGATCAAAAACCGATCAAATACCGATCAAAAATCAATGAATACCGATCAAAAACCGATCAAAAAACAATCAAATACCGATCAAAAACCGTTTCAAAATCCGATCAAAAATAGACCAAAAACCGATAAAAAGTGACCTAAAACCGATTAAAAAGAAATCAAATACCAATGAAAAAGCAATTAAAAATCTATTAAATACCGATAAAATGCTTTCAAAAGCTATCAAATACCGATCAAAACGCGATCAAAAGCGATCAAAAACCGATCAAAAGCCGATCAAAAAGCGACGAAAAAGCACTGAAAAAGCAATCAAACACCGATCAATAACCGATCATAAAGCGATCAAACACCGATCCAAAAGATATCATAAACCGATCAAAAACCGATAAAATACCGATCAAAAAGAGATCATAAAGTGATCAAAAAGCGATCAAACACCAATAAAAAGTTCTCAAAAACCTATCAAAAACCGATCAAAAACTGATCAAATACCAATCATAAAGCGATCAAAAACACCGATCCAAAAGATATCATAAACCGTCAAAAACCGATCTAAAACCGATCAAAATCCAATCAAAAACAGATCAAAAATCGATCAAATACTGATCAAAAAGCGATCGAAAACAGATTAAAACCGATCAAAACGATAAAAACGATGAAAACCCGATCAAAAACCGATCATAAACCGATCAAAAAGAGATCAGATACCGATTAAAAACGATCAAAAAACAATCAAATACCAATTAGAAATTGATCAAGTACCAATCAAAAAGCGATCAAAAAGTGATCTAAAAGCGATCAAAAACCGATCAAAAGCGATCAAAAATCGATAAAAATGTGATAAAAACCGATCAAAAACCGAATAAATACCGATCAAAAAGGGATCAAAAAGCGATCAAAAAGCAATCAAATACCGATAAAAAAACGATCAAAAACTGATACAAAAATTATTAAATAAAGATGAAAAAGCGAACAAGAACCGATCAAAAACCGTCTAAAATTCGATCAAGAATCGATCAAAACCCGATCAAAAAGCGATCAAAAAGATATCAAATTCCCGATCAAAAAGTGATCAAAAAGAGATCATAAAACGATCAAAACCCGATCAAAAAACGATCAAAAGGAGATCAAAAAGCGATCAAACACCTATCAAAAAGCAATCAAAGAGCGTTCAAAAACGATCAAAAGGCGATCAAAAACCGATCAAAAACTGATCAAAAACCGATCAAAAAGTTATCAAATAAAGATGAAAAAGCGAACAAAAACCGATCAAAAACCGTTTAAAATTCGATCAAAAATCGATCAAAACCCGAGCAAAAAGCGATCAAATACCGATCAAAAAGTGATCAAAATGAGATCAAAAAACGATCCAAAAACAGATCAAAACCGATCAAAAGCGATTGAAAAGCGGTCAATCACCGATCAAAAAGCGATCAAAAAGCGATCAAAAAGCAATCAAATACCGATCAAAATCCGATCAAAAAAGTTATCAAATAAAGATGAAAACCGAACAAAAACCGATCAAAACTGTTTAAAATTCGATAAAAAATCGATCAAAACCCGATCAAAAAGCGATCAAAAAGTGATTAAACACCTATCAAAAAGCCATCAAAAATCGATCAAAAACCGATAAAAAAACGATCTAAAGCGAACAAATACCGATCAAAAACCGATCAAAAAGCAATCAAAAAGCGATATAAAAATTAATTAAATACCGATCAAAAACCAAAAAATTGCCGATCAAAAAGCGATCAAAAAGCGATCAAAAAGCGATCAAATACCGATCAAAAAGCAATCAAAAAATATCAAAAAATAGATCAAAGACCGATCAAAACCCAATAAAAAAAATCTAAAATTAATCAAATACCGAACAAAAAGAGAATAAAACCGATCAAAACCCTATCAAAAACCAAACAAATACCGATCAATAAAAGATCAAATACCGATCAAAAACAGATTCAAAAATGATAAAAATTCGATCAAAAAGCGATCAGAAACCTATCAAAAACAGACCAAAAATAGATCAAAAACAGATCAAAAATAGATAAAAAAGCGATCAAGTACCGATCAAATAACGATCAAATACCGATCAAAAACAGATCAAAAAGTTATAAAAAACCGATCAAAAGTCGATCATAAACCGATTAAAAAAGCGATCAAAATCCGATCAAAAAACCGATCAAAAAGCCATAAAAAACGATCAAAACCCGAACAAAAAGCGATCAAATGACGATCAAAAAATGATCAAAAAGCAATCAAATGCCGATCAAAAAGCGATCAAAAACCGATCAAAAACCGATCAAAAACCAAACAAATACCGATTAATAGAAGATCAAATACCTATCAAAAACAGATTCAAAAATGATAAAAATCCGTCAAAAACTGATCAAAAAGTGATCAGAAACCTATCAAAAACCGATCAAAAAGCGGTCAAACACCGATCAAAAACCAAACAAATACCGATAAATAAAAGATCAAATACCGATCAAAAACAGATCAAAAAATTATAAAAAATCGATCAAAAGTCGATCATAAACTGATTAAAAAGTGATCAAAAAACCGATCAAAAACCGATCAAAAAAAGTTCAAAAACCGACCAAAAAGCGTTCAAAAACCGATGAAAAAGCGATAAAAAAGCAATTAAAAAGCAATCAAATACCATTAAAAAGCAATCAAAAACCGATCTAAAAGCGATCAAAAGCCGATCAAAAGCGATCAAAAACCGATCAAAGAGCGATCAAAGCGCGATAAAAAACGTTCAAAAAATTAAATACCAACCAAAATATTAAAAGTAGTTTTATACTTCAAATTACTTTATACTTTAAATGAACTTTTATACCTTAAAAGTACTTTTATACTTTAAAGGTACTTTTACGCTTTTAAAGTACTTTTATATTTTAGAAGCACTTTTATACTTTAAAAGCACTTTATGCTTTGACAGAACATCTATATTTAAAAGTACTTTTATATTTTTAAAAAAAGTACTTTTATACTTTAGAAATACTTTTATACTTTAAAAATACTTTTATTCTTTCAATTGGTACTTTTATTAATATTATTATAACTATATATATATATATATATATATATAATATATATATATATATTAATATAATTATATATAATATATATATATATTATATATATATATATATATTATATATATATATATAATATATATATATGTATAATATATATATAATTATAATTATTATATATATATAATATATATAATATATAATATATATATATATATATATATATATATATATATATATATAATATATTATATATATATATATATTATATAATATATTTATATGTATATATATATATATAATAATATAATGATATATATATATATATATATATTATATATATATATATATATATAATATTATATATATTAGATTTATATATATATGTAATGGGGTGGTTAGAATAGATATTAAATTGTAATGTCAAAACTTACTCTTCCAGCAGATAAACAATTCCTTGGCCAGGCCCCCGTGACAAGACAACCATCCAATAACACTTATTAAAATTCTCGAACCTATATCATATTAGTATTCAGATCTCCTGTTGAATAAGCAATCGGCCTGTGCAATATTGCAATGCAATGATAAACTCAAGACTTACCAACGAATCTCCCTGAAGATCATCCAAGTAATATGACGGTCGAACGGGTTCTTTTCTTTATGTTAGAACCAGCCATTCAACAGTACTCGTTATCAATGAAATTACCTATGGTGATGATCAGTACTTTGATAATAAAATCAACGTCTTCAGGCTTTATTTTAATTTGCCAATAGCCCTTGGCTAAATCAAGTTTTGAGAAAAACCTGTCTTTGGCAAATTTTGTGAACAGGGTCTGAGTAGTGGTCATGGGCTCGGGATCAAACACAGTGATCCTATTTAAGGCCCTGTAATCGGAGCATACCCTCTTACTCCCGTCCTTCTTCTGGACAACGACCACTGGCGCTGAATACGGTTACGTGGAGGGAACAATGATACCCATTTTAACCATTTTATCAGTCTTCTTCTTCAGTTCCGTCCGCGTCGTGAAAGGTAACTTGTAAGGCTTCAATCTGATAGGGGTGTCGTCAATGAGGTCAATTGCATGATAGTCATTTTTAGCGGTGCCGGGCACATCTGTAAAAATTTCCTCATGCCTCTCCAAGATCTTCATTAACTCTCTCCTCATAGGATCTGTTATGTCCTCGCTGACTTTGGTGTCCGACAACTTCTCTTTCTGGACCGGTGTGGGATCCATATCTACTAAATGAATATTTTCTTCGTTCTCGGTGTCCAAGATCACCGCCGAAGCACCTATGTTCTCCCGATGTTGATCCATCTCTTCTTTTTCTTCCTCACTCTCCTCTCTCACAATATATTTTTTTAGTAGATTAATATGATACGTCTTTACCACATCTTCGACTTGTATCCTATAGTTGTCCTTGCCGTATAGTTCTATAACTGGGTACGGCCCGCCCCATCTCATGAGCATCTTGTTACTTGATGTTGGTAGGAGAACGAGAGCTAAATCTCCTACTTTCAGCTTTCTGATCTTTGCGCCTTTGTCATAGTATTTCTTCTGATAAATTTGGGCTTTGGCTAAGTTCTCTCTAGCTAACTTTAGAGTTTCGTTCAGCCTCTCTTGCAAGTCAAATACAAACCGGTAAGTTGACCTTGCCTCCTCTTGGATTGATATCTCCTGCCCAAATTTCATGTAATATTTGCATTAGACCCCGCACAGTCCTGCCATACAGGAGCTCAAAAGTGGAGAATCCCGTGGAGTTCCTGTGGGCCTCCTTGATGCAACAGCACGGTTTGATGAGCTTATGCCACTTCCGTACTTGCTCACTGCACATCCATCTGAGCATCCGCTTTAGGGTACCATTAAACTTCTCTGTGAGACCTTGGCTCATGGAGTGGTAGATACTTGAGAACTTTTGCTTTATATTAGCATCTTCGTCACATCCCTCATTAAATCAGATGTAAATTGACGTCCATTATCACTAAGTATCTCTTTTGGGACCTCCAACCTCATAAAAATGGATACCAGGCTCTTTGTAACCTTCTGTGTGGTTATGCTCTTCAGAGAACTGCCTCCGTTATTAGCGCGTGCGGCACAACAAAGGGTTAGGACATACTGATTGCCTTCTGAAATGGTGGTGAGATCGTCCTATTAAATTCAATAAATTACTCTTTCAAAAAAGGTTCGGTCATGATGGCATGGGACACAGAAGTACTTTCTTACCATTCCCTTCGGGCACGTCCTTTGCCATATGTCACAGGAGTAACAGTGTTTAGTTACATCCTGGTATATGTTTGGCCAAAAAGAACTGTTGGGGTGATTCTTACCATGTCTTCTTCACCACCTTGATTGACCACCGAAGACTTCAGCATGTGCCA
This sequence comes from Trachelipus rathkii, assembly GCA_015478945.1. Lineage (NCBI taxonomy): Eukaryota > Metazoa > Arthropoda > Malacostraca > Isopoda > Trachelipodidae > Trachelipus > Trachelipus rathkii. The sequence goes on from JABUQX010051840.1 coordinate 21,676, forward strand.
CTTCGAAACTTTACTTCATACTTCCTTCGTACTATCAACGATAAAAATCTTTCCTGATGGTTCTCAACCACTCTTTTGAACAATACTCCATTCTTCACACATACTTATTCTCAACTCTCTCTACTGACCTTCCGATATCCTTTGCAGAGGACATCATCTTTTGTTTTTCTTCGAAAAAGTTCCCAATCATTCATAAGTTACTTTACTTCTTCACCGGTGAGTACTCTTCTTCACACAGCTTACTATCCTTCTCACTCTGGAACTTTGTGAGTGAGGTGCTTGTCACCTCCTCGCGACTCACCATCTTTTAATGTACAGTCCGGTTTCTTAAAACCTAAGTGTACTATTTACAACTGATGTCCCCTGGACATCCGGTACTTCTGTCCTTCCTCAATATTTTCTATGGTTCTTTAGGACTTTACTTTTCTTCTTCGCTAACATCTTCATCCTTGGATGAACGTTGGAGGACCCTATCATCACACCACAGTGATTGCTCAGTGGTTGGCCCGACATCTTTTCTGATGTGGTCCAGAGATTGTGGTACTGCGGTTTCTCTCTACAAAATTCTCCCTCTCCAAACTCGCCATTCCAAAAGTATGATTAGTTTCTCTAGATTCATCCTGAGAATCTTCCTCAGCGTTCTCGGCGATGGGGAAAGCAAACTTCTATGGTTATGCTCGTCCTTCTCAATATGAGGACCTCGACACACAGTCGTCTCCCATGCGAGGTTCGGCTGAAACGGGGGTAATGCACCTCTGACATTCCCAATAACTAAATCATAAACGACTTCAGGCAGCACTGCTGCGGTCGTCCTACCCACATAGTAAGGGGTGTCCACGTCAATAGTCGCGAGTGAGCCTCTATCACCGTTCCCGTTCCAGCAATGATCTCATCGTTCATGTTGTTCACCACAAACATTTCTTAGGTAAGAATTTCTCTAGCACCATTACAAATCCACAACAGTAATCTCGAGTATCTTGACACGATAACCATTCACCGTCCCATAAGTTACAGGTAGGTGTGAAAACTTGTCATTTTCCACCTTCATCGTTTCAGTCAGGAGATTCGGCTCTTCACCTGATCCATTCAGGACTTTATTGCCGCTTTCTTTGCTTCCTCCTTTTGTTTACCGAAACTACTCTGTCCTCTACCACTACTGTTGAAATATGGAGGGGCCCTACAATCTCTAGCGAGATGCCCTCTCCTCTGACACTTGTAGCAAGTGACCACAGCCCTAGGCTCACTGCTACTGCGACGATGGTTCTGTTTGTCGCTGTTTCCGCTATTGCTCTTACCTTCATTGCTTGTTGGCCTCGATGTGCGTTGGTCGTTACTTCGATGATTATTATTCGTGAAATAACCACTGCCTTTCGATCTAAAATTATTACTGTTGTGACCGCTTTTATCTGTGTGATTATGATTACGTGCGTGACTAGTTACTAACTTTAAATGATGAGCTTCCATATAACCCTCTGAACTGACAATGATTTCTTCCGGTACCTTCTTTTTCGTCTCCCTCAAGTATGTAGCAAGTTCTTTCGGGACTGTATTCAAATACTTGTCAACAGAGAAAAACTCTATAAGATCATCAGGTGTCATCTTTACGTTAGCCGCGGCAATCCACTTCCTCAGAGCTTCAATAATCTTCTGCAGGTACACCCTAGGGTTATCATCCTCCGTAGGACTCATACTCTTGTATTTGGCGCCGTATCCACTTTCAGTAAGACCGTACCTTACTAGCAGAGCTCTTTTAAGGTTATCGTAATTCTTCAATTCTTCAACAGTCTGATTGTTAATACGCGACCGCCCTTTACTCGTAAGGAGACCCTAAAAACCAATGCTTGTTCTCACTTAGGGATGTCATTTCGCCTCCGCTTGTTTGTCGAACATTAACAGTTACTCCTCAATGTCGTTCCACCTTCTCATCAAAGAATGGAAGCTTTAATTTTGGTAATTTGTTAGCGTAGGAAGTGCTTTGACGTACTTTGAGTGCCTTTGGGAAGCCTATGATGTCCCGTCATGCTTACGTTGTCTTTCATCAGCAGCCAGCTCAAATCTGCAACATTCTCTCCTCTGCTCTCTTGTATCTTTCTCTGCCCTAACTAACTCTTTAGCTTCAGCGTTCGAGCTTAGGCTTTTTCCTTTTCGGCTCAAGCTGGTTTTCCCCTTTCAACCTCTAACTTGGCTTTCTCCCTTTCTCTTCAAGCCTAGCTTTCTCTCTTTCAGCTTCAAGTGCCATCTTTTTCTCCTCCAAAGCAGCAGCTAATTTCTTCTCCTACAATGCTACCTTTTGTTGTTCAAGTTCAGCTTCCTTAGCTAACTTCTGTTGCTCGCGCTTTGCTTCCTGAGCTAACCTATCTTTTAATGCAGCAGCAACTTCCTTACCCGACAAACCCAATGCCTTACACATCTCCACAAATTCAGTGTTAGACGACATTGTTACAATTTCTTTCAAGAAAATAAACTCTAAAATAAATTATTTAACAAACAGTCACTTTACAGCGCACGAATCACAATCACTTTTTTATACAAAAAAAATCGAAATTTGCTTTCCCTGATACACGCAGGAAAACAAATTTATTTCAACAAAATTAAAGATGTATATATATATAATATAATATATATATATATATATATATATATATATAATATATATAATATTATATATATATTTATATATATACTATAATATATAATTTATATATATATATATATATATATATATATAATATAATATATATATATATATACAGGCTTATAACAATTCGTAGATAAAATTTACCAAAATCTTTGGAAAATAGTATTTTCACCCAAGACCCAAAAAACGAGTTAAAAAGTCGAGATTACGAAAAATACTATTTCGCTTCACGCACTTTGCAAATTTTACTCCCTATCTAAACATATTAATAAATAAATATATATAACTATATATATATATATAATATATATAAAAAAAATAATATAAATATATAATATATAATATATATATATATATATATATATATATTATATATAAAAGCATTAAATATAAAGTACTAAAATTATACCAGTGTTTGTTTGTTTCCGGACAAATAAGTATTGTTATACTAGCAGAGTACTATTTCAACAATACGCATAAATAAATATATGCAACTTCAACAAAATGAATAGTACAATGGACTATATTGACAATTAACATACAATATTAACATATATCCCAGATGTTAATATTGATGACAATACTTAAAACAATAACTCTAGCGATGACAATACTTAAAACAATAACTCTAGCACAGGTTTCAGCAAAACAATTATAAACAAATGACTCTGTGCTCTAATATTCAGCAAAAATGGCAAAAATAAATTCACAACACAAAAAGCAATTCAGTGATAACGAATTCCGACTGGGTGATTACAAAATAAATCCTGAGACAGGAACGCCCAATTAAATGTAATGGGGTGGTTAGAATAGATATTAAATTGTAATGTCAAAACTTACTCTTCCAGCAGATAAACAATTCCTTGGCCAGGCCCCGTGACAAGACAACCATCCAATAACACCAATTAAAATTCTCGAACCTATATTCATGATTAGTATTCGATCCTCCTTTGAGATAAGCAAGCGGGCCTGTGCCAATATTGCCAATGCAATGATAAACTCAAGAACTTACCAACGAATCTCCCTGAAGATCATCCAAGTATATGACTGTTCGAACTGGTTCTTTTCATTTATATTAGAACCAAGCCATTCAACAGTACTCGCTTATCAATGAAATTACCTATTGGTTGATGATCAGTCTTTGATAATAAAATTCAACGTCTTTGAGACCTATTATATCAAAAACGAATATTTAAATAAATAAGAAAGCAAACTACTCTCGGAAACTACAAGAAAGAAACTACTGGGATAAATTTAAAATACTTTAATAAAAAAAACGAAAATATGTACTGCCTTTATACAAGATGAGATAAAGCTTTACAGATCCGTGAAAATATAAAAATGTCCTAAGATATTCATTTATATACGCATTTGCATGTGTAAGCTGCAGTACCTAATATAATTATTCTATGCTTTAAAATATTTCTTGCAATATAAATTAGTGACCATAATATGCATATGCGAGACATACATTAATGTGCATTAATATATTATATATATATATATATATATATATATATATATAATATATATATATATATATATATATATATATATATTATATATATATATATATAATATATATATATATATATATATATATATATATAAATATATATTAATATACAGCAAAATATCTTAACATTAAATTATAAATTCTCGACCATATACTAATATATATATAGTATTATTATATATATATAATATATAATATAATATATATATATATATATATATATATAATATATATATATATATAGTATAAATATATATATATATATATATATATATATATATATATAATATAGATATATATGTTCAATAATATATATATAAATGAATTAAAATATATTAATTAAAATATATAGACTGACCGATTTTAGTAACAAACTTAGTATTTACCTTGAAAAATCATACAAAATAAAAATTACTAAAGATATATGTTTGTCAATGTGAACAGATCAGCTGATTCGTTTGCAACGGTAAAACAATGCAAAAAGTTGCCAAATCGTAATTAAATAACTTTTTATTAAAACAAAATAACGAATATTATAACATTGACCATACGTCGAAAATAAATAATGAACTTTTTAAATGCTTTAAATTTGATACAAAAATATATTAACTTCGAAACTTTTGTTAATTTATTTGTAATAAATAAGAGCTTACCTGCAGGCGATATCTGGCAATAATATCGGCTGCTACAATCCTCTCACAAATGTGTAAACACAGACCTTACGCTTAGAAAATTTATGGACATAAGAAATATATTATAAACACAATTTCATTGAGAAACGCAAACCTGATTACATTAACAATGAAAAAAAATGAAATAGCAATATCACAACCTCGTAAATTTATCACAATATTAATTTTAAAATACACAATAAATTTAACTTTGCTATAAATCACAAAAACATTGCACTCCTGCTTACAAAAATAAATCACTAACATATAAATAAAATTGATCGAGAAATATACGGCACGTACTACCAACTTATCACATCATCAGCCAACAGCATTAAGAGCGGAAAAGATCCTGAAATATGTTCCTCCTAAGGTTTTATACCAGCCAGAGTAGCATAGATTACCATTAATTAGCCAATTAAAACACATAAAAACAGTAAGGCCAATGATATATACATTAATTAATTAAATTAGAAAGAAAAGTATATAGGCGACATCTGAAGAGAGGGCGGGTGGTACTTCTTAAAACATTTAAATATTAACCTTAAGAAATTACAATCTTTCTTCCCGTCAGAATAAAAAGACTAATTACACTCGAGGTTTTTGCGCTCCACACTATTATACAAAATATTTCATTTATCTTAAATTTTAAGAAATAAAATTTATTTTATACCTATTTAATATATAAAACAATATATATATATATATATATATATATAATATAGATCAAATATTATATTTTATATATATATAATATATATATATATAAATATATATATATATATATATATATATATATATATATATATATATATATATATATATATATATATATATTATATATATATTTAATTCGCATGTTCCCTTTTAACAAAATCGCTTTAACAAATAATAATAATAATAATAATAATAATAATAATAATAATAATAATAATAATAATAATAATAATAATAATAATAATAATAATAATAATAATAATAATAATAATAATAGTAATTAATAATAATAATAATTAATTAAAATAATAATAATAAATAATAATTAATAATAATAATAATAAAATAATAATAAATTAAAGCAGTTATAGCAACCACCAATGATTATTCAGTTTTAAAAGTATATTTCATTAGAAAATGAATTTTCATTTGTGCTTATTATAAACTTTATACATATTTATAATATAGACAGAAAGACTATATATAAATATTATATATATATATATATTATATATATATATATATATATATATATATATATAAATATATATATATATAATATACATATGTTTTGCCTGGGCTAATCGCAGTATACATGTTTACTGCTATAATCAAATAAATGAAACAAATTTTCTACACAATATGTTACCACCGTGTGTACAATTATTAGTATATATAATATTATATATTATAATATATATATATTATATATATATATTATATATCGAATATATATATATATATATATATATATATATATATATATATATATATATGTTCGTGAATATATATAAATCGTAGGCCTAATGCACGTTTTAGAGCATTACCAGTGTTTATATCTTTGTATATAAATTCTTATATTAAATATATTTAATATATATATTCAGAGATATACAACACCTTAAACTTAATTATATTTTTGTCTTTAAAAGTATTACTGAACGTTATATACATTGATTATGTATGTAAATCCATATTCGTATGAATTTATATATTGTTTGATCTATATAACCGTTTTTCAAATTGTCTAAAGGAAACAGTACACATTTTCTTATTTTTTTTATTATTAAAAATTATTTAAATCTATTAGAGTGTCTATTGATTCCGCTATTGATTTCATTTATTGATTCCATTTATTATTCAAATATTTCTTTAAAAGACTTATTGCTTAATATAGAGGTCATTTGAGATTTATGCATAAAGCATTGATTAGCGTGCAAATAAATATTATTCAAAAGCAAAATGGTCGTTCAGGGTGGGTACTGGTACAAAACGGACCCGTCGTCAAGTTTGATAATCCAGAGATCTTCATTGCAAGTAATTGGTAGGTCATTTTTATGTATATAATATTGAAGTGTACCTACCAGCCGCTGATCTATCATTAGCGAGGTCCAAAGTTTTTTAGATTCAGGACGTTTACAATCCAGTATCATTATAGAAGCAAATTGTCTTATGGGGCCTGGCCAATGGAATGTAAGTAAGTTCGCTGAGAAAGTAGACAAGGTTGTTGTTTGATACCCTGACATAATATTATATATATATATATTATATATAATATATATATATATATATATATATATATTATATTTATATATATATATATATATAATTATAATATTACTATATATATATATATATATATACTATATATATATATATTATATATATATATATATATATGGCCTTGTCTGGAATTGGCCCCGCAGTTGATTTTTTTATATTTATATCGATTATTTTTCCGATATTTATATCGCAATAGATATTTATATAGACTATTTTTTTTTATATTTTTATAGTAGATTTTTTTTTGTTTTCAATTATTTTATTTCGTTATTTATATTGATTATTATTTTTTTTTATTTAAAAATAAGATTCATAAAATTTTTATTATTTTTTATTTATTATAAAAGGGAACAGTTGTATAATGCAATAGTTACAAATAATTACTAGAATTTAAATTTTAATTATTTTTGAGTTTTAAATCTAGCAATATCTTTCAACATTTTTTCAAATAGGTCGCTTCCTTTGTTCATTTCTTTCCAGATGAATTCGAATAAGTAGCTATCTAAAATTTGTCTGGCGGTCCCACATTCGCGCTTATTTTTTTGTTTAGCCTGGAACCAGAGAGACTCAATACTTTGTGTACGCGCTCCGTTTTGCGGGTTTACAAATTTAGCAGAATGATTCACGGTTAGATGTTTGTACTTTTTGTTTGGAATATTGGCGATATCATTATAAGAAGCCCATGAATCGGAAATGATTATAGACTCAGCTGCTATATGATTACTTATTTCCTTAAGTAGAACCTTTGAAGACCTATTTGGTACTAAAACGAGAAAGCATTCATGTCTCACGACATACGCCACCAAAACCAATTGATTAGGATAGCTCTTTAGTTTATTGTATTTCCTGCGTGAAAACGCTGATTCATCAATCTCTACTGTTAAGTTTTTTCCACCAATCTTTTTCTGATCATTTCTAACTGAGAATTCACACACCTCCCGCATATAACTTTTCCAATCCCAGATCGCCTTCCGATGCATGTGTAGTTGTTCTTCACAAAAGCTGGTTGAAGTCAAATTAAAACCAACCGAAAAATGAAGTAAATAATATTTTCGAAAGAAAGATTACTGCATTCAAGCCAGGTATCAATACGTAAACGTATTTCGTATTCACAAGTTCTTGATCTACAAAGCCATCTATCTTTCTTTGAACTAAATGAAAGAGCCATAGGGTGGTTGTTTTTACAAATTCTTGACGAATGCAATATTCCTTTATTCATTGAAAAAGAAATCGCTTTTTCTTTACTATTAATCTTTTGAAATAACTCTACAATATTCAGTTCAATGTTGTTCACTCAAGAAATAAGACAATACTAAATTAATCTTAAATTAAAATTTAATATTTCATTAGAAACTAATTATATTCTAAAGAAAAGTTACTTCACTGTTTTTTTTTAGTAAATATAAAATTAGTAAACAAAATTTAAAAATGTTAAAAACTTATTTTTAAAAAAATAATCGATAAAAATATCAACTCAATAAAAAAATAAATAAAAAAATCGATAAAAATATCAAAAAAATAATCGATATAAATATCAAAATAAATATAGACTGCGGGGCCAATTCCAAACAAGGCCCTATATGGACATATATATATATATATATATATATATATATATATATATATATCTTACTTTCTCTTATACATATACACATATATATATATCGTATATATATATATATATATATATATATATATACAAATATATATATATATATATATATATATATATATATATATATATATATATATATATATATATATATATATATATATATATATATATATATATATATATATATATATATATATATATATAATTGCTGCTGCTATATATATATATATATATATATATGACATTTATAAAGGTTGACTCCGTTTATAGGGGGAAATTTTTCGATAAAAAAAAACAACTAATTTCGAGTATTTTCTTTATTGTGGCAATATTATAATTTATGGGAATATTTTTATTTCAAAAATAAAATCCACCACGGACCCTCGAGCGAAGCGAGAGGGACATCCTGCGTAGCAGGAGACAGGGAGATGATATAGAGGGGGTGCCGAAGGCCCCACCCTAGATCAAAAATTAAATATATATAAAAATATCAAATATCAATTTATTATCATTGCGTCTCTAATAATAATAATAATAATAATAATAATAATAATAATAATAATAATAATAATAATAATAATAATAATAATAATAATAATAATAATAATAATAATAATAATAATAATAATAATAATAATAATAATAAATAATAATAATAATAATAATAATAATAATAATAATAATAATAATAATAATAATAATAATAATAATAATAATAATAATAATAATAATAATAATAATAATAATAATAATAATAATAATAATAATAATAATAATAATAATAATAATAATAATTTCGTTAATTGAATTAATAAAAATTTTGGGATTACATTAAGCTTAATCCTTAAACCCAAATACATAAATTTAATCATATTTATATTATTTTGGGGCTCAAAGGACATAACATTGTGGCGAAATTAGTAGCACATTTTCAAAAATTTATACCATTAATTAAGGGCAGACTTCATCACTCGACTCCCTACTTTTTGAATGCAAAATAAAAATTTTCACATTTTCAAATTTTATTATCTAAATTAGTAGAAAAATTCCTCCTGAACATCATGGTGTAATTATTATTTTTTTAAAAATTATAAATGGTTTTTAGATTAGAAATTTATTTAGAAGTGTCGAATTTAAATACTAATTCAGTCAAAATTGTAATTCCAGGTTTAGGCTTAAAATATGTTTTATTCATAATTATAGAAAATCTAATTGTTTTTCATATTCTCAACGTACCATTCTTTGAATTTTACCTCAGTAAAAAAATGGGGTCGTAGCCGGAGCCGGAGCCGGAGCCGGAGCCGGAGCCGGAGCTGGGTGGAACCAGAGGTCGGGGCAGGCGGAGCATGAGCGGAGCCGGAGCCCGGAGCCAGAGACCAGGCGGAAGCCAGGCAGGGCCCGGCGCATGCAGGGACTGGAGCCAGGGCCGGGGCCCGGGGCCCGGGGCCATGGCCCAGTTGGGGGCCGGGAGGCCGGGAGCCGGGGCCGGGGCCGGAAGCCGAGGCCAGGCCGAGGCCAGGGCCAGGGCCGGGAACCCGGGGCAGGGCCGGGGCCCGGGGCCGGGGCCGGGGCCGAGGCCGGGGCGGGGCCGGGGCCGGGAGCCGGGCCGGGAAGCCGGGGACGGGGACGAGGTTGAGAGGACAGGAGGACGGGGACGGGGCTGGGGTATAAATTTTTCATAAATAATTTGGCAGAAAGAAAATTTATTGCCAGAAGACGTGCTGAACAATTTGCAAATAGGTCAAAATCCTTGGTGAATCATACAAAATCCAATGTTTACCAAAGAAATATTTTTAGATGAAAAATTTATGGCCAGAAGACGGCGTGTAGGCTTAATTTTCAAATAGTGCACAATCATTAGTTGGATCTGGAGCCGGAGTCGGAGCCGGAGCCAGAATATGATTTTTTTTAGAAAAATATTTTTTTTAGGTGAAAAACTTATTGCTTGAAGACGCGCTGAACAATTTTCAAATAGTGCAGAAACCTTAGTCAGATCCGCAGCCGAAGCCGAAACCGAAGTCGGAGTCAGAGTCGGAGTCGGAGTCGGGTCGCGGCACAGCCGCAGCCGCAGCCACAGCCGCAGCCGCAGCCGCAGCCGCAGCCGCAGCCGCAGCCGCAGCCGCAGCCGCAGCCGCAGCCGGATCCTGGGTATGAATTTTTTTCAAAATATTTTTAGGTGAAAAATTTAATGCCAGAAGACATACTGAACAATTTTCATATAGGGCAGAAACCTTAGTCGGATCCTGGGTATAAATTTTCTTCAACAAATAATTTTTTTAGATGAAAAATTTATTGCCAGAAGACGTGCTGAACCATTTTCAAATAGTGCAGAAACCATAGTCGGATCCGGAGCCGAACCCGGAGCCGGGTCCTGGGTATGATTTTTAAAAATCTTTTTTCAAAGTTAAAAATTTATTGCCAGAAGACGTGCTGAACAATTTTCAAATAGCGCAGAAACCTTAGTCGAATCCAGATTCGAATATGGATCCGGAGTCAGAAATGGAGCCGGATTCTAGGTATAATTTCGTTCCTATAAATATTTTTTTAGGTGAAAAATTTATTGAAGGGAATACGCGCTGAACAATCTTCAAATAGTGCAGAAACCTTAATCGGATCTGGCGCAGGATCCGGAGACGCAGCCGTAGTATGAAACGGAGCCAGATCCTGGGCACAAATTTTTTTAAAAAATATTTTTTGTACGTAAAAAATTTATTTCCAGAAAGTACTGAACAATTTTCAAACAGTGCAGAAGCCATAGTCGGAGTTTGAGACGGAGCCGGAGAAAAATAATTATTATTTTTCTTTTGGGTTTTAAAAGAAATTTATCAAAGGGTAGGGGAGATAAGGATAACTGGGAGAATTACAGGGGAAGTCGTTTATTGAATGTTGTAGGGAAGATATATGCTGGTATTTTGGTCGAAAGAGTGCGACGAGTGACTAAAGGGCTGATTGGTGAAGAACAAGGTGCGTTTAGGAGTGGTAGAGGATGTGTGGATCAAATCTTTACAATAAAACAAATGATTGAGAAAAGGAGGGAGAAGAAGAATAAATTGTATTTAGATTTTATGGATTTGCAACAGGCCTATGATAGGATTAATTGGGAAGCTCTATGGCAGATGCTAGTGATATATGGTGTTGGTGGTAAGTTTCTGAATGAAATCAAAAGTATGTATAATGATAGTGAAGCGTGTATAAGAATAAATGGTGTCGAAAGTGATTGGTTTAATATTAATAGCGGAGTAAGGCAGGGATGTGTTAAGTCTCCATGGTTATTCAATCCTGTATATGGAAGGGTTATGAAAGAATTTGAGGTGGGGGTGGCAGGGGATGGTGTTAGAATGATGGAGAATGGAAGAGAGAGAGGAGGGTGCCCTATCTATTACATGCGGATGATTTCGTTTTGTGTGGCGAATCTGAAAAAAAGTTTGAGAGGATTGGTAGAAATATTTGGCAGAGTGTTTAAAAAGAAGGGTTTGAAAGTAAACGTAGATATGAGTAAGGTTATGGTTGTGAGTGAGGACAGTTCTCGGCGTGAAGTTATGTTAGATGGTGAGCAGCTGGAACAAATGTCCGAGTTTAAATATTTAGGATATATGTTGGATGAAAAGGGAACGGATGATGCAGAGTGTAGTAAGAAAGTTGTGAATGGCAGAAGGTGGCTTATGCAATTAAATCCTTAGTGGATGTAAAGGGTATAAGTCTTAAGTGTGCTAGGGTCTTGCATGAGGGTATGTTGCTACCTGCGCTAATGTATAGTAGTGAGACTATGGTCTGGAATAAGAGGTATAGATCTAAAGTACAATGTGTTCAGATGGACAATCTTAGGGGCGTGTTAGGTGTGAGAAGAATTGATAAAATGATGAATGAACGTATTAGAGAGTTGTGTGGTGTGAAGAAAGGGATAAATGGGAGAATAAATGAAAGTGCTTTGAGATAGTTTGGTCATGTGGAAAGGATGGATGATTGTCGGTTGGTTAAGCGGATGTATATTGGTGAGTGTGCTGGGAATCGACCGGCTTTGAGACCGAAGAAAAAGTGGATTGAGTCAGTAAAAGAATGCCTGGAAAAGAGAAATGTGAGTTTGCAGTGGCAAGAAGAAAGGTGCATAATAAGGGTGAATGCGGGGTTTTGTGAGGAGGGTATGGTTGTGGCCCACTTGTTACAAAGGATGACCCTACATTGACGAGATGCCATATTGAGGGACCGTCGCGGTCCTGTGAAGCTCTAGGGTGGATTTTCTGACTGCTACGGGTTCTCAATAAAAGGTTTGAAGAAAGCGGTAACTCTGGGCTTTCTTTTCGACTTGCGTCATATTCTTCTACTACTTTTCTTTTTCCAGTGCATAATAAGCATCTCACCCCTAGTCTTGTGGAGAGAAGGTGGGTGATAATATTTTATATATATATATATATATATATATATATATATATATATATATATATATATATATATATATATATATATATATATATATATATATATATATATATATATATATATATATATATATATATATATATATATATATATATATATATATATATATATATATATATATATATATATATATATAATATATAATATATATATATCTATATATTTATA
>JABUQX010051840.1:65000-66402 GCA_015478945.1 Trachelipus rathkii
TTTACATTCGAAGTGTGCGAGTTTAAAGTTTGTATGTTTTAAAAAAAAAATTAGTTTACATGGCGTTAGTTTCCTATAAATGTTGACAATATTATACTTTTGTTATTTCGCCGAAAAAAGAGTAGATAAAAAAGAAAAGTTCAAAACCTTTGTAGATTCTCCATTCCTATACATTAAAACTGGACCCCTAATTTTAAGTCGAAGGAAAAATGTGTATTTGAAAGATGATTGGCGCGGATATTTGAAATTCGGTGATGGAAACCAAATAACAAATAAGCGTGGGCCGATCGGATTAGTTCAAATCTTGCGACTTATTCTAATGAAAATATCGTGGCCTTATAATAAAAATTTATGGGCCTACTATCAACGAGACCTGTTCTAAACTGGTAACACGTCTACTCGAAAGATGGGGCTAAATTTGATATATAATGTCAAAACATTTATCAAAAAATTGAAATGAAAACGAATCAAAAAACTGAAGCCTTTTTTCTATACATCTGGAAGGAAAGATGGGTGACAGAAAATCGTTAGTGGGGAATCCTATCGGTTTGTCCAGAAGGCATTGACACAATTAACATACCTATGTTTAATTATATGAGTACCATATAAAGAAGTGAAAAATTGACGTCTCTCTCCCTGATCAAAAAACAAAAAGCATCAAAGGGAGCCTACTAGAATTGGTGTTCACTTCCAAAATAGTGATTTCACCCTAAGCAAGGGAAAGTTGAGATCCGTCTGAAGGATAGATCTCATCAGAATTTAATTACTACTTTGATACTGCATTTTAAATTACTCTTGTATAAATATCTCAATGTTGGAACTCGGGAATGCAAACTAAATTGGACAGAGGTCTTTCAAGCAAGCAGTATGATTAAAAAGTCGAGAGCGTCAATCGTGACCGCTCCTTTTATACTCAACGAAGATATTGCCGAAGCGGTTGTCTGCGAGTGATTAATCGAAAAACATTGACTTGAATTACTAATGCTAAAGTTATAATTTTAATGCCAAAAGATAGCAAATTTAAAACTATATATTACATAAATAATTCATTTAATAAATCAATGTAGATTTGTTGTAAAAATTACTAAGAGTTTACTATAGCAACTTTTAGCAAATTATTATCCTATTAGATACGTGTGATTTTTTTCACATAGGGAATTATATATAAATTTATACTTTTTAATTAAATATAGTATCAATTTAGACAACAATCAACAGATTCAGTAATTTTTTCTGATCACTTTGATGTTAAACTTGAATTCGTAGAACAATTATGTAACATAATATGTTGAAGTTTCAATTTGGAAAAAATGAGAGGTCAATGACCTAAAATATTTGACCTTTTGATTCAGAGAGGTCAATGAATTTATAACAATTTAAAGATTGAAAATGTGCAGATTAA
>JABUQX010051841.1:10000-14381 GCA_015478945.1 Trachelipus rathkii
GGCTGGACTTTCTTTTCACCTTGCCTCATATTCTTCTACTATTTTCCTGTTTTCGGTGTATGTCAAAAGCTCTTACTCCACTTGGGGCAGAACGTGAGGTGTGATGCATGATTGATGATGTGATGATGAGATTGATGAGAATACGTGAGATGATGATGATGATGATGATGATGATGATGATGATGATGATGATGATGATGATTTTGGTATATAAATAACTACTCTATGTAATTGCTACTTATTATCCAGACGAAGGATCGAACCCTGATTCTTTGCCTCATGACTCAGTCGCACTAAAGTTGAGCCACGGTATTAGTTAAACTTAACCATGTGATGTTGGTGTGGTGTGTGTGTGTGTGTGTGTGTGTGTGGTGTGTGTGTGTGTGTGCTGTGTGGTGTGGTGTGTGTGTGTGTGTGTGTGTGTGTGTGTGTGGTGGGGTATGTGGTTGAAATATATGCACTGTTATATCGTATGTGTTTTATTTGCTTTAACACATTGGTGGTGGTCGAAGAAATAAAAACGCGTTATAGAGAATTAACCTTTTTAGATAAATGCATTTGATTTTTTAGTTTATCAAGCAAAATATTTTATTAGCGTGAATTAACAATATTTGTGTCGAAATATATTACATAATGAATATGCAATTCTTTTTTTGTTATTATTCAAACTTTAGTACTAATGCTTACATCATTTTCCTTTTGGCATCTTCAAAACTATCAGCGACAAAGTACACTGGTTGGAACTCGGTAATGGGATACTTCTGAAGACAAGTCTTTTCGGGATCAAACTCTTTGATTTCAGGTTTGTCTGTCAAACAATATTCGAGTTCACCAAAGGAAGACAAAAGTCCAGCTCCAAAAGCTTTAAGTTCACCATTTTGTCTACATAATCCAAACTCGACGGTGAACCAGTAGCACTGACAGAGAAATGAAAATAAATTAAATGAAAGACAATACTAACCTATTTACTTTTTTATTTAAACAATATAAATTTTTTTAAAGAAGATAAAATGTTGCATAAAACAAAACAGAGTACTAAAGTAGAACATTACCGTCGCAAGCTTTTCAATGTAATTGTCGGGAGCTCCTAAAGAAGCTAACCCAATTTCTTGAGAGAACTGTGCAAATTTGGGATCACAGAAAAGAGGTACATGACCAAGAAGTTCATGACATATGTCAGGTTCAGGAGTGTAGAATGGTTTAGATGGATGCCGGATGTACTGCGTGCTGTGAAAGACTCTAAAGGCTAACCCAGCTAGAAAATCTCTTGATGACAATAACCCAGCAACTGGTCGAAGTTGAAAACCAGTACAGTCTACATGGAAAATAAGATGAAAATTAGAATCAAGTTGTAGGTAGAACCTATCAGCACTATTGGTATTTAAACGTTTTAAGACATAAATACAACATGGGAATAAATAAAATTAAAGATTCAACTTTGAATCAATTCTTGATTGAATCAATCTTAGAATTCAATTGTTGATTGGTCAAGAAAAATTACATTAAATTGAAATGATAATTATTAAATTGACCTTTTCGATCATTAACTATATTTTTAATATCTTCTCATGCATATGTTGCAGCTTTTCAGTAATTACGTTGAAATACAGCAATTTAATTACATAAACTACAGACGTATTACCTCTCAAAAAGTCTGACACATCTTGAAGTTGTGGTATATTATCCTATCGATACCCACAGTTTTCAACGAGTAGAGGGAATACCCTATTGTGCTCTTCGCAAGCATGGGTTTTGTAGATTGTAGTTAAGTTTTTGAGGACAGTTCCCCAAGTCTTTGTTTCCTCATCAGTATATTCAATTCTTGGTATGAGTTGACCACTAAAAAAGGTTGGAATAAAATTAAGAAATTATATATAGCAGATTAATAATTAATAATAATTATAATATGAAATAATAATAATAATAATAATAATAATAATAATAATAATAATAATAATAATAATAATAATAATAATAATAATAATAATAATAATAATAATAATAATAATAATAATAATAATAATAATAATAATAAATAATAATAAGAGTACTATTAGTTTTAATCTGTAATAATAATAATATATAATAATAATAATAATAATAATAATAATAATAATAATAATAATAATAATAATAATAATAATAATAATAATAATAATAATAATAATTTTTTCAACCATTGATTAAACATTACTTATCTTAGTAGAAGTAGGAAGATAAATAGCAGTGTTTTTATCAAATGGAAATATTTATTTTCCTTTGTACTTTTTTTTTAATAGAATATTATTTCTCTAATAAAATATTGTAGTTATAAATTTATTATAAAAAAATGGTTAGCTGACAAGTTGACAACTTAAATTTAGTAGTACGTAAGTGTGAAATTTCAATTTTTGTTAAGTTAATATTAAAATTTTACAGACACACATGCACACAAACACCTACACTTCCACACACACGTCTACACACACACACACACACACATATATATATATATATATATATATATATATATATATATATATATATATATATATATATATATATATATATATATATATATATATATATATATATAAATAGTGTGTGTGTGTGTGTGTTTGTGTGTGTATGTATGTATGCGCGCAAGATTATATACTTTTTTTTTTATGTATAGGCTCATTTTCAAGATTAAAATTTGAAATAAAAAATTTGAAAGTTTATGTCAAGGAATTAGGAATGAATTGTTAAATATATACTTTATACGGTTTTTATTGTATTTGTTTTCGTTTTTCTTCATTATTATTATTATTATTATTATTATGTATTATTATTATTATTATTATTGTGTGTAATGTGTGTCAATATGCAATGATATCGTATTAATATTATTATTATTAATACTTATTGTTATTAATATTATGTATTATTATTATTAGCCTCGTTATTATTATTATTATTATTATTATTATTATTATTATTATTATTATTATTATTATTATTATTATTATTATTAATATTTTTATTATTATTAATATTATTTTGTTCTTGTTCTTGAAAAGAAAAATGACTAATTTGTTCTCAAGGATTTTTTTGACTTTTTTGGACAAAGGCTAAAAATTAAAATCGATTTTATATGTCCCTGGAAGTAAAGCAAGAAAAAGTAGAACTTCCAATTAATTATTTTTTTTAATAAATAATTAATTATTTATTAATTATTTTGTGTGACGAAGGGTCATTATTAATATTAACATGTTTATTTATTTGCATTGGAAAGGTTCTTCATCTATTTAATTACGTCAACTTTAGAACAAAGACTCGATCAATTAAGATGGTATAAATTCAGCAACTTTAAATATAGTTTTTTTGATAAAGATAAATGTTTTAGTAGATCTTTCATTACGATTTTGGAGGTATATATATATATATATATATATATATATATATATTTATATATATATATATATATATATATATATATATATATATATATATATATATATATATATATATATATAAAAAAAATTTTTTTGATTTAATGGTCTGATGGCCGAGCACAAAACAATAGCAAATAAATAATAAATAAATAAATAAATTAATAAATAAATAAATAAATAAATAAATAAAAATGCTGATTAGCATCATTACATTGAAGTTAAAGTTCGTTATTAAATTTTATTTGATGACTTTTAGAACCACTGGGTTATGTGATTTATATTTCAACCGTTTGCTTGTTCTTTAAACTGCTACTTCCTTTTAAAAATTTTAACTATCTTCTTTTCGCCATTAAACCTGCTAACCTTCTGGCCCGACAACTACTTCCTTATATCCATCGCTAAATTGTCAATTAATTATATAAAATTGCCTAATATACAATTGTCCAATTATATCGAATATGTGAAAATTCTATTTCTAATTACAATGCTAGTACTATTTTTTTTGTTTATGATAATATTAGACTTGGGTTTTGTTTATCTCTATGTGACAATTAATATATTAAATTTATTTTAAATTTTCTCTTTATTACTTTCTAAAAAAAAAAAATATATAAAAAAAAAATATATATATATATATATATATATATATATATATATATATATATATATATATATATATATATATATATATATATATATCTTTATATATACTATATATATATATATATATATATATATATATATATATTTTACTTAGATTTATCAATAATATAATCTATGGTGAAGTGATTTTCAGAATAATGCGAGAAAATTAAGGTCCGTGGAATTTTCATATATGATCATATATATATGTAAAAAAAAAATGTATGTATGGCATGTGTGTGTGTGTGTGTGTGTGTGTGTGTGTGGTGTGTGTGTGTGTGTGTGTGTGTGTGTCTTTTGTGTGTGTGTGTGTGTGTGAATGCGGG
>JABUQX010051842.1:5000-12524 GCA_015478945.1 Trachelipus rathkii
TTCGTTTTACTCTGTTAATAACAATTTGCAGCAAGGAGGAAGATGAAAGTTTAAGACAAACTCATTTTTGACTATATATTTAAAAGACATAATTTCCGAACATTAAAATTCCATAATCCTTAAATCTGTTCACTACAACTTAAAATAATGCAACGTGATAAAAGAAACGCAGTTCCTGCGACATATAACCATTTCTAAAATAAACAACAACATATTAAAAATATTCACTGTTCCTGTGACTCACAATCTTTTAAAATAAACAAGTAATTTTAAAAGCTTAAATATTTTACCTTGATTCTTAATTCAGGCAATAAACCAACATAACCTTACAAATACTTATTCCTTAATTCAAACTCCTTTCGCAAATGTTTACTGTTCCTCTGTTTTAAATGATTCCCCCGAAAAGACCTGTGCTCAACTTCAACCTTGTTGACCTGACACCTTGTCAGCAATACGGCACATATCCGATTGGTTTCCTGTTGAACACAAAATCCTCGATTTGAATCCTGTTTCTTAAATACTGTTTCCCACGAACAGTGATTTTTCCTGTGGCAGCGAATACTTCTCACTGATTTGTAAACATTGATTTTTCCTGTGACATCGAATACTTCTCACTTCTGGTATTACGTCCCGAACTCATCCCCGTTCAGTACGGGTTTCTAATTACTCTTTTAATCTATTCCTCACTTGGTAATCTTTACCTGACTTCTTCCTTTTCCTAATTTATACTGATAGTAACCTTTCGTCCTTCTCTCTGTGTTGGTTCCAATAACAATGCCTCATTCCCAAATTTTGAATCTAAGTTAAACTTTTCTTCCATAGTTGGTTCATTTCGTAACACTTCTCCCCTTCTCAAGTTTGTAACCTTACAAACTTAAAAAGAAGAAAACTCAAGGGAAAACAACATTAACAAAACAACTGATTAAACCTAAAACTCAACGTAACTTTCTGTTAGATACTATTTTTACCTTAACATCTATGGTAACAATGGCAGCAATAAGGGAATAATGGAAATTTTACTTCTTCCATTATTCTCAATAATCTTGTCTTATGTTAATAATTAATTAAAATGAAGTGATTTTAGTGAGTATGTAATTACAATACTGCTAATAAGTGACAAATTATCTAATAAAAAAAATTTAGATGATTAAGTACAAAACAAAATAAAAGAGTTTGTACCAACATATTAAAAGAGTGTAACTTCTCTTTCTTCTTTACGCTCACTTAAATTTATTTATATCTCTTGTATAGAGTACTTTTGATTATTAAATGAGTCTCGTTTGCTAAGTCTCTGAAATGATTTGAAAAATCATAACAGTAAGTTATTCATAGATGAGGAGCTGCTATACTAATCAATCGCAAGCTTCTTCACCTGTTCATAAAGTTCTGATTCTTAACTTTTATCACGATGTTGTAATACATGGTATTTTTTAATTCATTCCTTCCAGAAGTCTCCCAAAAACGAAATTACTAGTATTTAGCTTTAACGCCATCTGTGACATCTCTACCCTAAGAAACTCTCTGGTTTTTAGTACGTATATAGAATAGAATAATCTATGAAAGATAAAAAAAAGGCGAGACAACAGTTTGGTTTCCTCTTTGTTTAAAATAGACGTTTTTAGTAATAGTATGAACCGTGACATGGTACATTAGTTTACTTTGTTCCCCTTTATGTGATGTATATACGAAAAATTGTCTTTAGTTTTATTTATCCATCACCAATAACAATCCACTCTATTTTTCTTTATCTTTATTTAACTTTGAGCCGAGAGAGTGGAAGCAATCCTCTTAGTGTCTTGCTCCTTGAGCGTGTCTCCCCCCTCCGAACAGCAAGAAAAGTGGAAAGCGGTGCAAAGGAAACTACATCCTTGTCTAAATCACTTTCTTCCATCCTATTGCTTACTATTATTTGTGTTCCTGTCCGATGTATGATCCGGTACCGTTGGGCCTAGCCTTCTCATCTCTTTGCGATTATGCTTTGCGGATCTCTCTTTTCCTGTCAACAGGAAAACTGGCCTCCTCGCCCCGTCTCAATAAACGTTTATGTGGTCTCGTTGCATGCAACTTTATCGCACTTCACGCACTTGCCCTTATACTCTTGTATATGACTACTGTTTATTTGAATTTTTCTATCCATGGGAATGGGCGAGTCACATAGCTGGTAGTTATTATCCCTTGTTTCTTATGCCTTATCTTCCAGTTTCTTTTATCGTTGAACTGTAATTACCCGAACTGTATGACCCAGCCATAAGTGCCCTCTGTTTCATTCACTTAACGAGGTCACCGGATAATCCTAAAAGGTTTATTAGCAATATTCTACTCGCCTTCAAATGTATCCCAGTAAGAGCAGACTGTTATTTTTCATGATAGTCTTCTGTCTACAGATTATTGTACGGAAATAGTATTTTCCCTTTACAGCCCATATGCCATTAGGTGATAAAACATTCCTTCTTTCTCTTAGAAAATAGCTCTAGACTGTGTTCTACACATGCGAGGCTACTTGTGCACCACTTTGTTCACTTCTCTCCTGTGAGTTATAGCAAAACAAATGTTTCAACTCCAAGTTGATCACTGCTTCTTCTTTTCTCTTCTGTTCTGTTAGTGCTCTCCAGAGAGACGAGCGATCTTCTTACTCTCTGCTTCTAGCCTCAATTCTTGTTTCAGGTCACGAGATCTGGCGTGTTCTCTCTATTTTCTCTATGTGTCCTCACTCTTGTTCAAAACTCTGAACGTGAAGCTGGCTATTCCCCTACGCATTATTGCAAAACTAGCAATACGCCACATCTTAGAGGTCTGTGTACTTACTATCGAATTTAGGCTTTTTCGAGACTTATAAGTATCTAATCTCGGACGTAAGATGCTCCTGTGTCTATTGACAAGGTATATTCGCTCATGCGCGCAACATAGGAACACAGAATACACAACTCACTTTTCTAGGTGTTAAATATACAATTATATGACTAAAGATTAATAGTATCAGAAGATATACATGGAAAACTACATAACTCGTATTTATTCTGGATATTCGTCTTAACAACTTCTCAATATAGATTATGACTAAAAAAAAATAATAGTACAACAAAACCCTTACTCATGCAAGCCAATTAATGTGATGAGACAATCTATACACATTATATATATGCTTATTTGTATGTTGTTCAAATTATTCAAGTTTTGTAATCATTCACTAAACAGGATAAAATAAAGAAAGAATTAAATAATAATAATATTAACTTTGGTTAAACAAAAATTATATATATCATCTTTCTTACAAATCCTTTTACAATATTCATTATCTTCAAATTTGACTTATATATGTTTTATCCGTCAGCAACCGCTAACATTGAGGTAGTATGATTTATATTTCTCTCACTCATCATCTGGACTATTATAATTCTTATTTACCAACGTCTGGCATCTGAGATAATCACTTTATTTTATTTTATTTATTAGCTGATCCAGTATTTAACATTTAAAGAGAAGCAAAGTTATTAACTAAATTGAATAGGACTGCTTTAAAGTTTATATTCAAACTCGAGTCTATTTAACTTTAGTATTGAAAAGACCAATTTTGTTTCAATAAACACTCATATCGAAATCACAACAAATCAATGGTTATCAACACCATATCAAAAACTCAATTCCATCAATTTAATACTTTATATATTTTTTCGTAGTCTTTTTTAAATAGTTTTCTTTAAGCTAGTTGATTCATGTGTCTTTCCTCAATTTTGTTTCGATATCGAATGAGTATACCTTCTATCCTTCGCACACTAGCTCTACATAAAATATCTACTTTTCCTTCGTCACTCTTCGACATTCTTTAGCCTCTTCCTATTAACTCTCTCTCTTACTGCGTGAGATCATGGATTAATAATCTTATAGTATATTCATACTACTCATTACTATACTAATTACTCATCTACTCTACTTCTATATCTCTTCATCTTCTCTCTATCTTCCTCTTTACTATCTCATCTACTATATATATACTCCCGTAATATAGTATCCTGCTATATCTATATTACTAGTATATCTCTTACTTATACTATCTTGCTCTATCTAATCTACTCTTTACTATATATATACTATATATATATATCTATACTCTATTATCAGTTTACCTATATATCTCTATTATATACTATCTTAATAGATATATCGTTAATTTCTAATATTATTACTTATTTCATTCTCTACTTCATATCATCTGCTATGTACTCTATAGATTATTTCTTCTTTTCATTCATGCTTCCGACAATTCTTCTTATTGCTTATTATTCATTTAATTTGGACTTAGTGTACTTTTACTCTTCATTTACTTGAGTAATTCAAACACAACAAATTTCTCCCTCACATTCTACTTACACCTTCTCTCTCTCTCCTCTCGTCTCCTCCTCTTCCTCTCTCCCCTCTCTCCTCTTTTCTCTCCACTCTCTTCTCTCTGTTCTCTTCTTCTCCGCATGCACTCTCACACTTCTTTCAATAAGCTATTCATCTCGAATATTCACTCACTCTCTCTTCTCTCTCCATTCTTTGTCTTGAAGTGTGGTGCTCTCGCCTCCTCTCTCCATCCTCCTCTCACTGCATTCCAACTCTCTCCTAATCGTCTAGACAGACTAGTTACTTTCCGCTAGTGTTACAATTCCTCTACAGCTAAAATTCTCGTCATGTCGTCTCTCTTTATCTCATTTTCGTTTGCATCATCAAATTCTCAGTGTAATAACCTCTTCGGTCCTCGATCTTCCGTATGACTCTCACTCTCTCTCTTCATACGGAAAGCATCCCTCTCTACATCTTCTCTCCTCTACTCACTCTCTCTCTGGTCCTCTAATTCCATCTACTCATCTCTCCAGAGATTTCATCTAAAGCTCATACAAGTTCTCAAATCATAAAGTTCTATGGCTCATCATCAGCGCTAGCTATATCAGTTCTACAAAGCTCTCACCACTTGGGCAATGTACTTTATTATACATTCGGTATAGACCACGAGGTACTTCCAAAAATCATGTATCTCCAAAGCAGTTGGCAGACTTTATGGCTAAAAGTTGAAGAGCAAATTCTCTCCCAATTCTCATAAAAGTTACTCTACTTTCTGAGTCTCTGTTGTTCCAGCCAGTGGACTCCTTATCTGGTACAGGATCTACTCAAAGAAAATAAGATTGAGAAGAGTCAGGATATACAACATAGAAAGCACTATTGTCCAGCCAACTTCTCACTGGCTAATGTTGAAAAAGGTGTCGTTCAACTTTTGGGACCTTGGTGCACAGCAATTATTCGAATAATAAGTGCTTGCTCGGGAAAGCTAAGAGAGGGGTAATTAGTTTTTTGTACTAAATTCTTAATAGTGAAATAATTCCAGTTTCGACTTTTAATGATGAATATCTCTCTGACTTCTCTCTACTCTATCATTACTCTTCATTCCCTTGTATATATATAGTAATTCTCATGGTCCTATCTCATATCTATATATATCTATTACTATTCTATAATATATATATATCTATTATACTATCTCTATATTTCCATATTTTATATATTATAGTATTATATAAATATATATTAAACCTTCATAGTTTTTAAATATCATATATTAGTAGTATATTATTATCTATATATATAATATACTATATATCTTACTATATTTATCTTCTTCTTATATCTATATCCTTTTTTTTACTATATAGCATTATATTTAGTACCTATCTATTCCTCAGTATCAAAATATAAAGGTAATACAGAATTCATTCACTGTCATATCCATTGTTATTATCCGGTTAATTTGAATACAACTTTCTTTAATGCATCTTTTTTTTTTTTTTTTTTTGAATCATAAAGTATAACCTTTCTTTCCAATGAGAGTTTATATATATATATTACCTTTCTTATTTTTTCTTTTTGAGTTTTAATGTTAAAGACCAACAAAAAGCATAATTCTTTACAATACCGTCCCAATTTAAAAGTTATAGCATAAGGCAAATTTGGAAATTTAGGAAGCTTTAATGACCTCTAATCTCTAGGATTTTTTTTATAATATGTGTTACACATGTGTTATAAGCAGTTTTGACATAGTGGGATATTGCCTTAAAGTTTAAAAGCTAATAAAACCACAGGAAAGGTTTGTCGATTCTGCCAAAAAGAGTTTCTAAAAAAAAAAAAGAATAAAACCAGTCGTGTATTTTGTATTTTTTTTAAAATAACCAATGGTTTTTTGGTTTTTTTTTTTAAAAAAAAAAATCTTTCTATTTAAACCATATATATGTTGGATTATATTAGCATTATCGATTGTTTATATATATATATACTATATATATATATATATATTATAGTATATTATATATATATATATATATATATATATGTTATATATCACATTCGTGATAGGGTAAACGAAAACTTCTCTCTCTGGGATCAGAAACCACGCATTTCGAGCGGGTCGAAAACGGTGTTCAATCCTTAGTATCTTCAACGTAGTATCCTTTGAATCCCTTAATCAACTGTTCTTTCTTTCTTTACTGAATCATCCTTGTATTGCAGGTATCTGCTTCTGAAAAAAGATTGGAATATCACTAGAATTTGTATCAAAAAAAGTATCTATAATATATAATTTTAGAAAAATATGATGATAGATCAGAACCATTATACATTATTTTATTAAACTTTTTAGAGGAAGATGAGAGGTAGAGAGTAGAGGAGAGACGAGAGAAGAGAGAGAGAAGAGGAGAGAGAGCAGAGATAACGATGTTGGTTCAAAATCGAAATAAAATATCAATAATAAATTATAGATAATAATGACAAGTATTGAAACTGAATATAAAAAGATTGGATAAAAGGAGTAATCAGAATATTAGTCATAGCTACTAATATAAATAAATAATAAATAATATAAATAATAAATAATGATACTAATAATAATAATATAATAATAGATAATAATATAAATAATAATATAATAATAAATATAATAATAATAATAACAAATATATACATATATACTTTTCCAAAAATTAATTTTGAATGTGCATGAAAAAAAAAAGAAAAAAGAATCTAAATAATATTTTGTTACAAGATGAACATAGGAATAGGTTTTTACTTTTTAAAAGTATGGGTGTGCAAATATTAAAATTTTATATTAATTGATAGACAGACCATTAAAGAGGATGACAGAGAGAGAGAGAGAAACAGAGAAGAGAGAGAGAAGGAGGAGAGAGAGAGGAGGAGAAGAGGAGAGAGAGAGAGATGAGAGAGGAGAGAGGGAGAGAGAGAGATGAGAGAGAGAGGAAGACGATCATATAAAATAGTATAAATATGATGATGTAGGCAGATAAAATAGTTTAATTAAAGTATCAAAAATGTTAAGAAAGAAAAATAAATAAAGAAAGAGGAAAAAAAAGAGAGAAAAAAGAAAGAGAACATCAACGACAACAGCAATAAAACAAAAAGCAGCGGCAGCAAACAACAACATAACATCACGGCAACAACAAACAAAAGCTGGATATTCAACAACACTAGTAATAGCACTAA
>JABUQX010051843.1:0-19013 GCA_015478945.1 Trachelipus rathkii
AAACTTGAAGATTTTATAAATATTGATCCTATTCGTACAACTTCTAAAATGAACTTTTATAGTCTGAACTGTGCAGCTGGACACAGATGCACAGCTATAATTCCTGGCCCCAAAAATCCTCTTCCAACTTCAAAGCCACGTACTGCAGAAGAATTGAAAAAATACTTAAGAGAAAGAGGACTAGAAAATGGATTCAATTATTCAGAAAATGACAGAGTTAACAGACACAATGTGGTTGCTCGTTTTTTTCAAGAAGATAAAGAAAAACGGAGAATAGAAAGGGATGCCAGAAATAGTAGAAAAATTAGTCCTTCGTTTTATGACAGCCATGACTTTTGGCCAGGGTCTCAATATCGCCCTAAAAAGAACAATGAGTATTCTGATAAACCAGAATTGAAAATTTACAAATGGGGAATAAAGTCATTGCCAAAGAGTGATGATTTTCCTAATTCTTGGAGGGATTCTTTTCCAAGTTTCAGAGAAAATTACTTTAATGGTGTTAAGGAATCACATGAGTTGCCACGTCCTCAATTTTCTAATAAAAACAATAATGCAAGAATCAACCCTACTTCTGATTTACATTACTCAAGTTCAAAAAACAAAGGAGTGTGGAATAGATATGGAAGTTCTGTTGTTTCTCAGTATGACAAAAATACTAATGATTGGGTTAAAATTTCTTCG
This sequence comes from Trachelipus rathkii, assembly GCA_015478945.1. NCBI lineage: Eukaryota > Metazoa > Arthropoda > Malacostraca > Isopoda > Trachelipodidae > Trachelipus > Trachelipus rathkii. The sequence continues at coordinate 682 of JABUQX010051843.1, forward strand.
AGCAACACTAAACTTGGTAGTGGGATTTTAAACACGAATTACCAAAGACCTATTACACAGATTACCAAAGGACCAGCTGTTGGCCTGTCTGTTTTAGGACTACCAGATATTGATTCCTACAGCTATAAAAAACCAAGCAAACCTTTTTATGGAGATAAATACCTACCCTCAAGACCAACTCAGAGTCACTACTTCCAGACTCCCGATCGTCCATTTCCTCCCTCAAATTCCCCTTCCGAACCGAGTGTGAGTTTGCCTCTTAATATTATTCCTCCAAATCTAAGTTCTCCCACTCTAGTTTATACAAATGACAATACATATACTAATCATTTCATTAACTCAAAACATAATAAAACAACAGATACTTATACAATTAGTTCAAATTTGACTTCAACCCCTAAGCCAGTTTCAACTCCAAGCCTTTCTTACCTTCCACCCCTTTCTTACCTTCCACCCCTTATATCAGCTAATTTAACTACCACAGTAAAACCTAAGCCAACTCGAAAGGTCACCCGCAGACCCGTACCCACTCAAAGAACAATTATACCTACTCAATCTTCCAACACAAATCAAGTAATGGGAGGAGGTGGAGGTGACGAAGGAGGGGGTGGGGGTATTGTTACCAACGCATACGCCATTATGGCTGCTGTGGGTGCAGGTCTTCTTCCAGCCTCAATAGCAGCAATCCTTCCAGTTCTATTAGGTCGTCGAAGAAAGAGGAGTTTAAAAAGACATTGGGAAAGCCCCTCATTTCTACTCTCTCTTCATTCTACATCTCCACCATCCCATTTTAAATTATAGTATTAAGAAGACAATTCAATAGTCAAACACAGAATATTCAGATTGAAAATTATTCATATTAAAGTGTGATTCACAAATTATGCTCAATTTAACTCTCATCTACACTGCTATAATAAATTCTGAGCAATTATATACATTATTAAGAGAGTTTACTTTTTCAAGTAATACTAAATTTATTTTTCATACAATTTTTAATACTCAAAGAAATAATATTCTAGAAATTTAACAAATATCATAGAAAATTACCATAACCCTGCCAATTACGAGTTAAGGAAAGATATCTTAAAATTATTAAAAAAATGATATAGCGAACAATTTAATATCAAATTTCCAAAAAAAAAAAAAAAAAATCATTTCAATAATTTTTTTTTTTTTTTAGAAATTTTTTTTATAGAGAATGTTTTCTTCATTCTAGAACGAAGCGTAAACCAAACAGGAACAAAACACCAAGTTATTACCAAATCAACATTGAACATACTTTGATCCAACTTCCATTTATATGCCAAAGTATAACATTCATTTTCAAATTTACACGAATACACATATAAACAAATTATATTATATTTAATTAACTTTATGTTAAGGGCCAAATTTTTTTTTGATAAAAAAAGAAATTTTCTTACTGCATTAAAAAAAATAAAAATAACTATATTATTAGTAGTTTAATATCTACATAAAAATACACTATATATTAATTATATGGAATCATATATAGAATATAATATATATTATATCTAATATAATATATATAAGTATATATATATATATATATATATACAACATACATATAATATACTATATTAAACATATAGTTTTATATATACTATATATATATTATTAATATATATAGTCTAATATAAATTATAAATAGTATTAATATTATATATATAGTATCTATATATATATAATATATAATATATATATATATATATGTATGTATAGAATATATAATAGTATATATATATATATATATATTATAATTTATATAGTATATTATATATAGTATATATTAGTATTTATACTTAGTTATCAGAATACTACCTTATCGTAGATTAGAAATTAATGGAGGATATTAGTTCCCTTGGTTTAAAATATTTTAATAGTATAATTCATGGAATAGAACTTATATGGGTACCTTAAGATAAATTTTGCCTATACCCTCCGTATTATAAAGTGACGATTTTGGGAGGGGGCGCCAAGTACTTACATCGATTATCAATCGAGCTCCTACACACACAGCCATCACGCCTGAATGATCTGGCTCCGCTAATTATATTCGTAATTTAACTTTATGTCCAAATGATATAATATATAAGTAAATGAATATAAGTATATTATATATATACTGTATATATACTATATATAATTATTATATTAGTAGCTATATTAATATAATTATATATCTTAAATATATTGAAAAGGTTATATAATATAATATATATAAGCTGATATTATATATAGTATAATATATTAAGGAATTAAAAATTTAAAAACTAGCGTTAAACTTAAACTTAAGCGTAAAGGGTGATTATTCTGAATACACTATTATTTAATTTTATTATTAAGGGAAAACGAGCTTTTCGTGCGCTGTTTTTAAGCGCTACCTTCAATTGAGACTGATGACCATAAAGTTGTCAAAGGAACGTGGGTGATTTTGGAGTGGATTCGGTTGTTTTTTTCCTGTTTTAGTTATTTTCAAACCCAAAATACAATTCGTTTCACCTTAAAACACTCCCTTAGACCCCCCACCTCAAACACCCAAAACCAATGCGTATACCAAATCCCCTGATCTCCACTGTCCTTCTGCTTTAACATAGCGAACAAACAACCTCCCATAAAGAACCAATCAAAGTAAACTTAGATCTTATCAAAGACAGACACAAACTCTGGCCTTCACCCTATCCACATCCCAAAAATAATCACCTTTAAAATAATCAACAACACCACCATTTAAAAAACACCAATAACACCACGCAAAAAAGGAAAATAATAGAATCAATTATTATAAATCTACAATAAAAATAATTTTCAACCAAACAACCAGGTGTAATCTTAGGCTGATTCCTTACAAATTCAAAATAATTCTAAATCGTCAAAAGTATTTCAATCAACTATAACAGAAAAATAACTGCTGTGACTCCACTTTCCAATCCACCCATTCCGACGCCATGAGGCCTCAATCGCTGAACAAACTGATCCACGATTCATCTGAATAATAAACTAAAATAATGTAGGTGTCTTAGTGCAATAATCACCCCGTACGCTTTAAACGTTTGACGTAATTAACGCTTAAGATTTAATGAAATTTTTATTCCTTAGTACGTTATATATATATATTATTATATATTGTAGAATATTATATATATATATAATATATATAATAATATATTGATATTATATATATATATATATATATATTATATTTATAATATATATAATAGATTTCATAATAATTGCCGGACTCGCCAATACTTCAGTGGTAGTGTGTGTGTAGGACTCGTTGATATCGAGAGACTGCCGCCCCCAAAATCCCTTTCATAATCATCGAGGGCGATAGACAAACTTATCTTAGTTCACCATATGAAATCTTATTCCCATTAATTAACTATATAAATAAACATTTTACACCAAGGGACTAATATCCCCAAAATATATAAGCATATATTTAAATATATGTATTTAATATATATATTTATTATATATATATAAATATTTTATTATGTATACTCTATATATATATATATAGTATATATATAATATAGTATATATTATAAGTGAATATATATATATATTATATATAATATAATAATATATATAACTATATATTGTATTTTCTTTCTTTTAAGGAAATCTGGAAACTGGTGCATTGTGTATCGACTCTAACTCTCAGGAAGAGGCATTGGAGAACAAAAGAAAACATTATAATTATATAATATAATATATAATATATTATATTATTATATATATATTATATAAATATAAGTATATATATTATATAATAATATTATATATATAATATATATATAATTAAACTTAAATCAAATTATATATATATAATAAATTTGTATATATATAATGAATAAATAATAATCTAATAATAATAAATTAATATGATAAAATATATAGATAATAATAATAATATAATATATACCATAATAATAATAATATAATCAATAATAATAATAATAAGTAAAATAAAATAATAATATAACATTATTCATTAATTATTTATTTCTTGTAAGACTGTTATTAAGGAGGTCTGTTAATATATATTTTGTTGCTTTTTTTCATGCTCCTGAAAGATTGTCTTCTACCAGAAGAGATTTTCCTTTAATGTGTATTGTAGAATAAAATAAAACTAGATTGACTTACAGTACCGAGCTTTCGTCCGTATACCTTGGACAAGAAAGGCAAAAATTTCATATTAAAAGTATAATAAAATCAATATGTATAAAACTAATAACAAAAATAAATGAATAAAATTAATAATTAAAAGTGTAAAAAAGTAACGCTACGAATTTTAGTGTACCATAATATAATATATAACATATATAGTATAATATATATATACTATATTATATTATATATATATATATATATATAAATATAATGATATATAAGTATATATAGTATCATATATGATATATATATAGTATATATATATTCATATATATATTATATATATATAATATATATATACTCGGGGCGGCTCGTGCCTGTTGCAGGTTGCGCAACCACCATTTTATACAACATGCAGTTAGTGTGCAACTATTTAAAAATTTTTTAATTCTAATTTGTTTTTTAAAAATTAAACATTAAAGAATTAAATTGCATCTTATTATTCTTCCCTCTAAATGATTTATTATTTAAATGAAAAAAACAACTCATCAAATTTAGTTAGTCCAAATGTCCAACCAACAACATTATTGTTGCAGACACTTTACAACACATGCCCTATAATTTTTGAGGAGAAAAATGTGCGAAAATATGACCGCGGGGACGCTTTATACCTACAACTTCTGTGCCATACAATAACAACCCACTTTGTTTTCATACCGCGAATCAAATTATGAATACGAATATCAATCGAAAATTCGACTCTCATTGTTCGCATAATATTTAACGCTCGCGGCGAAACGAACAATATGTGTTTGTGCGGTTTGTCAATCTCTGCTTTAATTAGTATTATAAGTCTCTTCGTCTCTCTCATCTCGTCCTCTCGGTCTATATATTATAATATAGTGATATATATATTATAATTAGATATATATAATATATATATTATATATATAAATATAGTATATCTATATATATATATAATATATATATATATATATTATATATATATATATATATATATATATTACTGCGCTCATCGATATTTGAAGTAAGTTGAAGCAATTTTTTTTTAAATCTTATCTTATTCTAGTAAAGTATTGAAGCTTTCTTGAAGAATATGGGTTTATTTCTTTATTTTTTTAACATTTGCTAATAAATACAATAAATATAAAATAAATTCATTATAATATCAGCTTAGAGTTAAGTTACAGGAGTTTAGTTAGTGTTAAATAGATTTTAACTTATACATAAGCAAGGTTACGCCCTATGGTTTAATTAGTTAAAAGACCTCTGAAACTTTTTTTTTTTTTTTAATATTTTAGAGTTTGAACTGCCTTTAATAATAAAGTTTCAATTGACTTTAGGCATTTTCACATCAATTTTATGAATGTGTCGAATTCATACATTCGATGTTAAATATAATATATGGAGGTGAGGCGGGATAACGAGACATGGTATGCGACTAAATTGAGTAAGATATATTATAGTATATATATAGATATATATAATATATATGAATATGTTATATTAATAATATATATATTATATATAATATAATATTTATACTATTTATATAATATGAATATACATATAGATATCAGATTATATTTTGCGAGTATAGTTGCAAGCCACGCTATAAAATTGTACGACGAGCGCCCCTTATTATATATATATAAATATAAATATATATATATGATTAATATATATAATAAGTATATATATTATATATTATATATATATATATATTAGTATATATAAGTAGATAAAGATAACTATATATGAAATATAATATTATATAATGATATATTATTATATATATAATATATACTAGCATAAACAATAAGTCCCTCGCCGAGGAATAGTACTAAATAATTAGTGCTGTCGTTTATTCGACAGGCATGACTTTTGTACCGTCTCAATATCTGCCCTAAAAAGAAACAATGAGTAATCTGATACAATCCAGAATGATAAATTATAAATGGGCATAAAGTCATTGAAAAAAGATGATGCTTTTCCTAATTCTTGGAGTCATTTCTTTTGAAATACTTTCTCAGCTTATCTTATGTTGCGACATCTCATGTTGAGGGTAGGTTGTGTATTCCCGTCAAAGTGGCGTTACATCCACTCTTAGAACATTGAAATCGGTACATAACGTTATTACTTCTCACCATCCAAAAGCGCTTCATGAGTAGAGAAGCACGAGCTCATGTCATGTCATTGGCAGAAAACAAAATTTTTTCCCAGTCTTTTGCTAACATATGCCTCTTTAAAATTAATTATTAATTGTTTTTCTCCTCTTTTTTCTGACTAATATTTTCAGTTTTATATTATACAATGTGAACTTATCGTTTCCGTTTTCATTGATGGTATTGACCAAATAATTATTAAGGTTTTTTTATATAGTATTTCTCAAAATTAAAGATAAAGCCATATTAACTCTTGATCCTTGTTTTTTCATTTCTATATCAACAAGGTCCAAGTCCGACAATAATCTTAAACGTTCTGTGAACCTAAAGCCTTTAATGGTGAGCAATTTGTAGTTGTAGAGGAGTGAACGGATCTATGTCAATATCCTTACTTTAATTTAAACGTAGTACACTTCTACCAATTTTTCCCATCTCTGTAATTTTAATGTTAATATTTAGAGAAAGATATATATTAACACAAAAATTAGAGAGAGAAAAATTGATATAAGTGTCACCTACGTAAATCATACATTATAAAGAACAAACTTGAAAATTTTCGACTCCTTCACTCTCTCTAAACTACAAAAAATAAGTAATTCTTGAGTGAGCGCTTACAGATACGTCTGATTGGAACACTTTTGATATAAAATTAAAGAATAATATATGAATCTAATAAACAAAAACTTTCCCCAGTGCATTGCCGAGAAAGCTATAAAAAAAAAAAGCAACTTTAAATATAATTTATTCCCAATACCATCAATGAAAAACGAAAATCGCTAACTAATGTTCAATGCATAAGTGAGCAAATATTATTCAGAAAAAAATGAGGACAAATCAATTTCAAAATAATTTTTAAAAGAGCATATTAAAAGCAAAAGACGGAAGAAGCTATAATAAATCTATTATAAGCCATTTGGAAACTGAGCTCATGCTTCTCTTCTCGAGAAGCGCTTTCGCGGATGGTGAGAGTAGTAACGCTGTGAACCGATTTCAATGTTCTGAAATTTGGATGTAACGCCGCTTTATATGACACACAACGAACCTCAACATGAGATATGTCGTAACATAGTATAGCAGTACCGTAAAGTAATTTTAACTATTTTCAACGCATATCAAAATATTCCAGAAACATAAAAGAAAGCTTCTCCATCATAACAAGAAAATATTTTTATGTATTGGCGCTCTCGGAACCATGCTCTTAAGGAACATAAATCCAGTGATAAATAAAACATATAGTGAAATGTCAATTTTTTTAAAACATCTTTAGAATAACAAAATCAGCGTGAATATACATATCAATATATATATTTAGTATATAATATATAATATATAATATATATATATATGTATATTATATATTATATATATATTATATAATATATATATATTTATATATATATATATATATTATATATTATTATATATAATATACTATATATATATTATATTAGCTATATATTATTTTATAGTTATATAATATATATATATATATATATATATTATATATATATATAGTATATAATATATTTATATTCATATTATTTTATATTTAATTTATTAATTATATCTTTAATATATAATATACTATATATACTATATTATATATATATATATATATATATATATATAATTATTATATTATATATACTATATATAGTATATATATAATATATATATATTATATATATATATATATATGATACTTAGCTAGGCAGTGAAAACGCACTTTTTATATGTATATAAAATCATCCTAGGCTTCTACCTAACTGGTTTTTGAACCTACAGCACTTGCTGTGTGTACAGCACTTACTAACAGATGAGGGTGTGGGGTCGAACCCCATGTTGGTAAGAAGCTCTAGGATATTATATATAGTAATAGAATATATAGTTAGTATATATTATAAGTATAGATATTTAATATATATATATATATAGATTTATTATAATATATATACTAGTTTATAGATCTATATATATAATATATATATATATATATATAATGTTTGAAATATAACAGAAAAGTCAATGCTACGTTAACTTTTTTCTGACCTTTCATTAGAATTCTTTTAATTCATTTATTTTTGTTATTGTAGTTATTATTATTATATTCAACTTGTTTTAATCAAAATTATTAAAAATTCTACAAAATAAAATAAAACCTTAAAAATCTCCGGAAGTATCAGGCGAAACTTGTACAGTTCAGTGCATTTTCAAAATTATTTTCACTTTCAATTTTCTAATGAACTAATAAAGAGAAATTTCTTCTATAGAAAAAAATACTTTCAAGAGGCTTGAAAAAGTAAGCAAAATCGACTTTATAATTTTAAGAACATATATAATAATTATTATTATTATATTGATTATGCATTATTATTATTATTATTATATTATTATCTATTATCTAATTATTATATTATTATTAATTTATATTATTATTATTATAATTATTTATTATTATATTATTATGCATTATTATGATCAATATTATTATCATTATATTATTATATTATATTATTATTGATTATTATTTTTATTATTATTATTATTATTATTTATTATTATTATAATTATTATTTACATTAGTTTATTATTATTATTTATTAATCTATTATTTATTTATTATTCATTTTATTCTTTTATTATTATTATTATTTTTATTATTTCTAAGAAACTCAATATCAGCACTTGTTTTAACATATGACTTTGTTGCTATTTCGAGTCCCATGGAAATTATTTCTTTTTACTGAAGAAATTTTCTTTAAAATTACTCTAGAATAAAATAAAACTACTTATTTTATTTAACTGTAACGAGCTTTCGTCCGTATACTTCTGACATTTTCAAGAAATGTTTATATTTATGAAATAAGGCAACTTATAATAAATAATAACTCGATTTAATTCTTATCAGACATGACTAATAACAAAAAAAAAAAAAAATAATAATGATATTAAAACTAATAATTTTAAAAAGTGACCAAAGTTAATAATGTACTTTGGCTTTTTTGTTATTTAAAGATGTTTAAAAAATTATACATTTCATTATATTTTATATTTATCACTGGTTAGTGTTGCCGTAACAGCAATGATTCTTCGAGGTGCAATTCTTAAAATCATTTTTCCTTACTATGATGGAGAAACTTTCTTTTATTATGGGATTTTCTGAGTTGTCTTCTCTTAAAATGTTGGAATAGTTTTACTTGGCTTTACTTATGTTCGACATTTAGTGATATAAAGTAAGGAGAATAACACAGAAACTTAAGTTAACACAATAACTTCCCCCAGAACATTATAGGAAAAAAAGATAAATAATATTTTAAATAATTTATTTACTAATACCATCACTAACAAGAAAACGATAAGCTCAAAGTATACTATAAAACTGAAAATTAGTTCAAAAAAAACAAAGAAAACATTAATATTAAATTTAAAAAGAATATAGGCTAAAGCAATAGGACATAGTTTAAGATCCTAACTACATTACTCTGAACTGAGCTCGTGCTTCTCTCTCGTTATAACGCTCGATTGGTAGAGAGTAAGTAACGAGTTTCTTATTTTAATGTTGGCTAAAAGTAGGAAACGTCGTTATATGAATAGACAAACGAATACCCTCATATGAGAATGTCGCAAACAGAGTTATTAGTCATAAGTATTCATCGATTTTAAAGAAGATAAGCAGATCAAAAGTCCGATAACGCTAAAAAAACTTCTCCAGTAATAATAGAAAAAAAATATTTTATGATTCGGCGTCTCGGAGAATCATTTGATCGAATGGGGAAACACAAATCGCAATGATAAATAGACAATAGAGTATGAAATTATGAGGAAACTTTTCTACCTTAAATATTTTTATTCTTAAAATCATTATGTTTATTTAGTTAGTTTGTTATTGAGTTACAAGATATTTATAATACTCTAAATTTGCCTTAAATCTTAAAAAATAAAAATTATTAATTGAAAATGTCCGAAGTATACGGACGACAGCCGAAATACAGAATAAAATTAAATATATTTTTTTGTGATATTTTCTATAAATGTTTCCTTTCAAGGGAAAACATAATTCATGAGCTCAAAAGGCAGCAAAAATCATATGTGTTGTCTGTTATTAGTATTATTATTATTATATCTATTATTATTATTATATTATATATTGATATAGGTAATACCATCTAACGACCAAACGTAAGTGCCTGGAGCGGAATTATTAATAAAATGTACGGTATCGCCTGAGCAGCCTTTGTGATTGATTGGTTGCTAAAACACTATCAAGCTCCTAAATTTCCGTCAATAACAACTCATTTAATAATATTTAATATTCAGAACTGTAGTTAAAAACGAGATATAGACGACTGACCCTGCCTTAGAATGGCCAACAGTATCTTGGCGAGTAATTCAATGTGTTCAAGACATAATAGACATAAAATACCAATAATGTTTTATTTATCAAGTAATGTTAGTCTGAAAGGTATTTTATTTTCACATTTTATGGTATCTGACTGTGCTATTATCATGCTAACTGTGCGTGCTGTCGCGCATAGGTTCGAACAGGATTAATGTTGATCATTAAAAATATAAATCCTTTTTAAGGGGTTTGCCCTTTTGAATTTTCACGAAAATAAGCTATTAAAGCTTCTAAAGTATAAACTCCACTTTGATTAATTTGAATGGTTATTCAGCGTTTAGTTAATGTATTCTAATTGAATGTGACTTATCTTCCATTTATCTTATTAATATTAAAATACTCTTTCGTCTAAAACATAGGTTCTTAACCTGGGCGATAGCTCCCCATGGGGGCCGCTGGGTTTATAAGGGGGCAGTAAGCTCTAAGGAGTACTGAGGGGGCGGCGAGCTAACATAATAAAATGAAATTATCTTCAATAGCATTCATTATTGCGCTTGCGCTGTTGGTTACAGATACGAAAATTATAACTGTACTGTTGTAAGTACAATACATGTTATCTTGTTAATATTAGTCGGTATTTTAATTTTTATACTGATTTCTCCCAAAGGAAGTGGGGCGTTGGGCAATACAAGTAGTTGAAAGTGGATGATACAAAAAAAAAAAGTTACGAATCACTGGGCTAAAGCGAATCTCAAATTCATAATAATACCGTTATCAAATGCCACCAATGCTAATAATGCACAAACTTGATTTGTGAATTTATAAATGGATGATCGAGGAATTTAAACTCAAATTTGATTTCAATTATTATGTAATTATTTCCTATATTCGAGGTACTTTTGATGTGCTTTATTGGTTGGTCTAATATAAAAATAATATTAACGTAAATTTTAAAAATATATATTAAGTCAAACATATTTTGAATGGCAGATCATATATGTAGGTGTGTGTTATCGTCTGTTTTTTTTTTTTAGGTTATTTCTGTATGTAAAGATTTATTAAGTCCTTTTACTTCTAACAAATTATAGTTCTTTTTTTCAAGAGGCAGGAATTTAAATTTATTTTCAAAATGTTCCAAACTATTCAGAACAGATACCAGAATATCAACACCTTGACTATCAAAACTTCTGTAGTCTTCTGGTAAGTATATGTTATCTCTTCTATGATATCCTCCATGTTCATGCCCATAACCTTTTTTTTTCTTTTCAAATCTATAAGGAAAAATGTGCCAAATGATTGCTAGTATTAATAGAGTCATAAGAACGCCTAACATGGGACTTTCCGATAAAGCCGATTGAACGTCCGTTATAAACGTCGCAACTGCGTTGCTTATATTAGAAATGAACTCGGCAAAGGCTGTTGATAAGTGCGGCGTTATTCTCGTTGTGTCTGGAAGTACACTAGCAATTTCTTCCACTGATGGAACCCTTAATTTCACCAACAAGTTCGCCAACACCTCTGGTGGAATCTCATTGCCATTCGATGATTTAAATTTGCAAAAGAAGTGGAAGAAAATGGATTATTTTGAATTTGCAAAAAGCTTCTGTGTTATATTGAAGCCCAATCAAATTTGTTTATACCAGGATCAACCGGCAATCTTAGACCATTATCAGAGTTATCCAACTTATCAAGAATTTTCATAACATCTGAAAGGTCAGGGCGTTGATTTTTGTCTGAAGAAGAAACTGAATTTAATATTAAATCATTCAGATAGCCATCTAGTAACAACTGGAGAGTTTTATCTTTTTCAGCTGAATCTACTGCCTTTAGGGGAGACTCATATAACTGTCCTGGTTTCTCGTCTATGCTAAAAGTAGAGTTGAAAAGAAAATTTTTCTGGCTATTCATTGGTCGCATCCAAAAACCTAAAAACATATTTATATATATATATATATATATATATATATATCTATATATATAGCTATGGTATATCGTACATAATATATTTATATTATCTAATAATGTGTGTTGTTTTAGGTTTATTTGGTTGGATTAGGAGATTGTTGGTATGTTTTTGAGCTTATGGTGATAGTTATGTGAGTAGGTTGATTTTATAATTTATATATTATAATCATGTATTATCTAGCTATATTTATTGGTTAGATATGTTGTATTGAGTTATGTAGTATAGTTTGTTGTGAGGTATTCATTAGTTTATATTGATGATAGTTGTAGTGTAGGTTGTTACTTGATTTAGTAGTAGTTATAGTAGTGTCTTTATATAAAGGATTTTATGAGTTATATTAGTAGTAAGGTTAAATTAGCTGTTTAGTCATAACTTATTAGATTTTTGAAAGATATATAAATAGTCTTTAAGGCCTTATAATATATATTATATATATAATATATTGATATATATATATATATTAGATATATAATATAATATATATTATAGAGATAGATTATATATAGATATATATATATATATATATACATATATATATATATGTCAAAGAAACATTAGCAAAAAAGAGAATATAACAAGGTAGTTCTATACTTCTTACGAATATATATATATTATATATCATGAATATATTAATTAGTCAAATAATATAATATATTATATATATATTATATACAAAAATACTTTCAAAAATAATATCTATTAATATATAGATATATATTATTCTATAATTATATATATATTAACATAATATAATATATATATAAATAAAATATATAATATATATATAAGATTGTGATATATAGTAAACATATTTATAGTATAAAAGTATTATAATTATTATTATATCTATATATATAATATATAATATCTAATGAAATTACAGTATGATATAGAGTATTTTTAAATGCTCCAGAAACACATTACAGCACACCTGCACCAGTCACAAGTAAAGGGACAAATATACGAAAAAGTAAGCAGTCAGGCTAAAATAAGGCTCTTTATTGGTTTGCTGAATGGTTATAGTCCAGTCAAATACCAGTTCAAAATGAAATGGAAAGATGAGAAACGAGTTTCTCTTTGATGTGAAACGGCTTAATCGTCAATTCAAATCTTTTGCAGATATATTGTTGGTTCATGCAGTTCAAGGTAATGATCAGTTTATTTAACATAATCATAAAATAATTCAAGTTCATATTAGTGAATATTTTCTATCTGATGCAAAGATGAATACTAAATAACACCCAATATTTAAGAGAAGTTTTTAGTCTAAAACACTGATACTGTCAAAACAGTCAGTCATAAAAACAGTCCAAAAACAGTCAAAAACATCAGTCAAAAACAGTCAAAACAGCTTCAGTCAAGGAAACAGTCAGTCCAAACAGGTCAAGTCAAAATACCAGCTCATAAAACAGTCAGTTCCCAAAACAGGTCAATCATAAATACGTTCAGTCAAACAACAGTGTATGCAAGATACATTCAGAAGAAGCAAGTCAAAAATAGAACACCAATAGCTCCAACAAAACCTAGTCAAAAATCCGTCAAGAAAGAACGCAGTCATAAAACAGATCAATAAACAGTCAAAATACAGTCAGGTTTCAAAAGAACAGTCCGCGAAAAGTACAAGTCAAAGGAACAGTCAAGAAACAGTTCAGTCAATCTAAACAGGTCAAAAACTGAGTCAGTAAAAACGTTCAAAAAAAGTCAAAAACCAGTCGAAGTAGAATTACAGTCAAAAGTACATCAAACAGCTCAGTCAGAAATACAACGTCAGGAAAACAGTCAAAAACAGTCAAAACCAGTCATAGAAACAGGTCAACAGCCAGACAAACAGACAGTCAAACAGACAGTCAAAAATGCCAGTCAAAATACAGTCAAAACAACAGTCAATAACAGTGCCAAAAGAATGCAGTCAAAAACAGTCAGATCAAAAACAGTTAAAGTACAGTCAGTCCATAAAACAATCAAAAACAGTCATGTCCAATCACAGTTCAAAAGAAACTACAGTCAGTCGGATAAATCGAAGTTCAGTCGAATAATCACATTGCTACTATCCACATTGGGGTCAAAATAGATGGGTTGTGGTGTTCTCCCTTCAAAGAGAAAGAGTGTTTGCAAAACAGCTCATGTCAGACGATGCTGGTGCTTGGGGCTTTGGGGCGGTCAAAAACCAGTCCAACAAAACATAACGTCAGTCAAAAACAGTCAATAAATCAGTTCCAAAAAGATGTATAACAGTCTAAAGACAGTCAAAAAGTAGATCTGAGTCACAGGTCAAAAGCCATGGTGACCGGGTAGCGCTGCTTGTCTAATGAACAGTCTAGCTAACGAGGTCAACAGTCAACAACGAGGTCAAAAAAAACAGTCAAAACTAGTCCAAAAGACCAGTCAAACAACAGTCAAAAAATACGTTCAACGACAAAGGTCACAGTCAGTTCAAGAAAACAATGTCAAAAAAGCAATCCAACACAGGTCAATATGAGGGTTGGAAAGCAGGACGAGTGTGGCTGGCGTGTGGGAGCAGTGCATTACCCAGTTCCCACTATAAAAACGTAGTCCAAAAAGATACAAGTTCAGATTGAACCCGTGCAGTCAAAAACATGTCACTAAAGACAGTCAGTGGATCAATAAATAATGCCCTGGATCACAATTAACTTAGTCAGATCAAAAGCAGTACTGATTAAGCCAAGTCAGGCAGTCAGAAAACCATTCGTCAGGTGATCAAGAAGCTTAATAGGGCGTAGTCGAGCTCGATTGATTGATGCAGAAGATAAAACGGCTGTCGAACGGAGTGCAGTGGTCGCGATTGAGTGTAGCTAGTTTTCGCGCTGAGAGTGATTAAGCATCTGATGGGGCGGAAGGTGGCAGGTGCGTCTGAGGGGTATTGGATGTTGATGTCCCACCTCCCACGTCCTGCCACATCGGCTTGTCGTAGAGGATGAGTTAGGATGCAGTCTTCGAGCGGAGCTAGGAGCGGTCAATATGGTATGCCGAATCTGGGAGTTGTGTATTGGGCGGCCGCGTTTTTTTAGGTTCATTCGGACGGGCTACAATTGACCTTGGATCTGGAGTGCCGTTCGGTAACTTTTCCGGTGAGTACTGAGCGAATTTGTCGCTGCAGCCGCTAGCTATCGACGTTTGTGTGATGCAGAGTGCGAAGAATGAAAGTACTTCGAAGTCAAGGAAATAATCCGTGATGGCTCATAAGAACCAGTTCAAAACACAGATCAAGAATAGCAGTCAGGTAGCGTTTAGGGGATCGCGCTAGTTCTGCGCCGTCGCGGAGGACAGAAAAACAAGTGGCATGAGGAGTATGATTGGAGAGAGCGAGTAACTGATGAGAGTACATAGCCATGACAATGTTGTTGGGAAGCCGTGAAGTAGTTATTGCCCCGCTGCCGTGGTGCTGTGTGCATAGGGCGCAAATGGAATGAGGCGCTCGGACAGGAGGGATCGAAGTCGGCTCATGTTTGGTTCGATCCTGGTCTCGTTGCTGTTCTACCTAGGAGTAGATGGAGGTCGTTGTCTTGCTTGTGCGCGACCCGAATGATCAACCAGAGTGTGCCACGGGATGGGTCAATCAGCGCGCTACGGTCGTGTGGCACTAGGTTGGCATATGCGCATAAGTAGAAATGATGCCGTAACGTGTTCGATCACGACGCAGGGCTTGTGCAAAACAGCGGTTCAAAAAACAGTCAAAGAAACCGCAAACCAACACGGCTCTCCTCAGTTAGCTCGAACCTATTTCAGATACGCAAGACTTTCAGCAGAGTACTCCAATCAATATCACGGTATCATATGATATACTTGAACTACCGAAACAGTATTCTCACATGATAGGCCAATCGTAATCCGAATATCACTATCGTGGGATGGAGTACGTTAGCGATTGAGGTAGAGGTGGCGGTGGTTCGTGAGTCTTGGGGAAAGTGGCTAGCTGTATGTTAATCCTTAGTTTGATGATGTCTGTATGCCAGAGGGATGAGGACGGCCTTGTCGTGTCAGGGTTGGATCGCGCTCTGCCAAAAGGCCGCGTCACGTGACTGGGAGTTAGTTATAGTCCTGCTCCCGCACTCTGTCTTGTAGAAGCGCATTATTGTCTTAGGTAAGCGCCGTGCTTGTTGCGTGCATATTGACTACAGCTTCATTAGGCGTTGCTAAGTGTACGTCGCCCTTTGTATGTAATGGCGTCGATTGAGGTAATCAGGACGGGCGTACGTGTGGCAGTCGGAGCGGGTCACTCCTTCAGTGTGCGGCGTTATTAATGTTGTTATTGTAGAGACCCATGGGCGGTCCGATGGCGAACATGGTGCAGTATCACGTGGACGCTCATACTTGCATGTTTGGATAGCATTGCATGTCGTCGTAGGGTATCTTTGCTTGTGAAGGTCGGACTTGGAAATGGGTTCGGGGCAGGGAGTGCACATGGACACGATACGAGGGCGAATTCTCATCGAGCAGGATTAATAATTCAGTACGGTACGCTGCTGGTGGGAGGAAGAGGGTGGCCGCTTGGAGGTGGCGGCTGCTGAAATTGGACGAAGGCCCTCGCGGCATTGACGTCATGGATGATTATTGTTACTTACGGCAGGGGAGAAGCTCGCATGCCAGTCATATGCGGGACCGCCGGAAGATTAACGTCGTTAGTTAGGCATTACTTTGTCTATTGTCATTGTATCGCTGATCAACTTTCTTTACATGATGGGATGCTTTGGATGCACTAACCGTAGCGTTATCGAGGGGATCTGTTAGCATTGCCCGAGCAGTAGTGGGAGCTTGCTTCTACGCTGTGTTCTGTATAAGTACTCTTTACGTACGGATATACTTGCTCCTCACCTTGCACTTTTTGTCCTTAAACTGTACATTCAATGACATATCGCGCTTAGAGTATTCGGTTGTAGCAGTGTTGTGATCACGAGATGATTTGTTAGTGCGATGTGCGTCTTCGGGCACGTAGTGGGAGTTACAATACTTACTTAGCTAAGCATCGTGGAGATGCAAGCTTATTAATAAGCGAAGGAACTATCGGGGTTAGGTTATACTCCTGCAAGAGAGTATGATTGCAACATTCAGTGCGTTATCACTCGTTAGGTGCGTGGTGATGGCTGAAGTGTACTGTACAGTCCGTTGGGTAATGTATGAAATGAGCCGGTGCGGTTCCAAACGGAGATTGGCTGTAAAGTGTTGATGACGGTTTGATCCTCCGTATCTACTCTAGGGGTTCGATCTAGATTTTAATGAGGCTTATTAGAGTACGGTTCTCCGGGTGGAGCCGCTGTTCTGGTTGCTCTTGCATGATCGCAAACTGGTCGTTATGGTATACGCAGGTTTCTGTAAACTTTCCTAGGACGTGTTATACTGTCAGATAGCTCAGCGACTGTAGTATGGACTGGCTTTGACCGCTGCTTTTCTACGGCGGCCAGTACTTCTAGTGCGGGAGTGTTTGTCGGGCAGAGGAGTATCGTTATTTCGGAGAGAGGTTACAAATACGCATTGATCAGGGTTTTAGAGCGTGTCCTTGGACGGGCGGTTGCGAGGACGCGGTTTGTTGAGTCTTTTTATGGGTTATCAAAGTAGCGATGTGTGTCGTTGCTAGTTATGTGGCGAACGCTGGTGGAAACGGGTGTATGGTTAAACGTGAGGTTAAGACGTGGGCGAAACGATTATACATGACGTCAGAAGGTTGATTACAGCAATGTGCAGC
>JABUQX010051844.1:0-17893 GCA_015478945.1 Trachelipus rathkii
TTTATTTCTGAAATAAAGGAAATATATTAATATATATTCAGTAGTATATAAATATTATATATATATATATATATTAATTGATAATATATATAATAATTAATATACATAATAATCATTATATATTATATATTAATATATACTATAACATAATAATATTAATTAATTATATATATATATCTTAATATATAGATATTAAATATATAGTATATAATTTATTATTAATTGATTATATTTATTTATATTATATTATTATATTAATATAATACTATATAGGGCCGTAGCTAGCAAATTTTTTTCAATGGGGAGGTCCGATAATGATATATTTTATATAATATTTTATATAATTATATGAATATATACTAATATTAAATATAATATATATATATATATATATTATATATATAACTATAATTAGTATATATATATATAATATATTAATATATATATATAATATATATATATATAATTTATTATATATATTATATATGATATATAGTATTATAGTAATAATAATATAACATTATCTATATATATTTATTATATATATTATGATATTATATATATATAATATAATATATATATATATAAATATACTATATATTATATATATAATATATATATATTATAATTAATTAATATACTATATATATTAATATTATATAAATATATATATACTATACATTAAATAATATATAACATATATATATATATATATTACTTATAATATATATATTGATATATATTATATTTATATTTATAATTATATTATATATATATTATATATATATATTAAATAATATATATATAATAATATTATTATTAATTAGTTATATATATATTATTATAATATAATATATATTATATATATATATATATATATATATATATATCTAATTTATATAATAATATTTTATATATTATATATTTAATATATATAATTAAGTATATTATAATAATTATATATACTATATTATTATATATTAATAGTATATATTATATATATATATTATATATAATATATATTAAGTAGTATATTAAATTATTAATATATGTTATAATATATATATTAAATATAGTATATATATATATTATATATATCTATATAATAATATATATAATAGTTATATTTATTAATTAATAAATTATATATTAATAGATATAAATAATATATATATATATATATATATATATATTATATATATAACTATATATAATATATATATATTAATATATATTAATATATCATTATATATATATTATATTATAATATATAGATTATATTTATATAATTAATATAATATTATATATATACTACCTATATTATTTAATTATATATATAATACATATATATATTTATATATAATATATATTAATATATATATATTATATCTATATATATAATATATTAAATATTTATATATATAATATTATAATATAGATATATATATATATATATATATATATAATATATATATAGTATAATATTATATATTAATATATAGTATATATATATATTTATATATAATTAATATATATATATATATATTATATTAATATATTTAATAATTAATATTTATATTAATATATATATAGTATATAATTAATATTATAATTAATATATATATATATTAATAATATATATATATAATAATTATTATTATAGTTAATATATATATATATTAATATATATTAATTATTAATATTATAATATATATTATATATTAATATGTATTAATATTATATATTAAGTATTATATATATATATATATATATAACCTGTATAATATAAATTAATATCAATATTACTAAGTCATTTTGTTAACGTTGCATAGAGGAAGACCGGTTCCACCTAAAACTTTGACGCTTCATGGCTCCAGCTCTCGGCTCCGGCTTAATTATATACTACGGAGCTTACTGTCGGCTCACATGAGCCCCCCTAAAATATAATTAATATCGTACTATCGTGACTTCACGCTCCAGGGCCCTCACTCATAAGATAATTATCGACTTATACCGATTATACCGTGACTTATCCACAGCTCTACGTGAGCTTCACCGTGAGCTATGTAGGACCACACAAGTGGCTCTTCGAGGCCTTTGCGCATCGGTCTTCCGTGATTGGACTGCTTCACTGTGAACTCTGCTGCTATTAGGCCACTGTGTTTTTTCCATACCTAGCCTATATTACTTTATTTGAATGAGACAGTATTTCATTCTGCTACTTGTGTGATGTCTTGAAGGCAAAGAGAAGCGTTACAGTTTGGTGTGACGAGTATTATGTCTAGATATACCTCCATTGAGAGTGGTCCTTATATATTAATGAGAGCGCCGAGTGTTGACGTTGATCGACAAACATTTTGAATCGACCTTACAGGTGCTGATGTGATTACAAATATTCAGCTTTGATTGCATATTCAGCAAATGTCTTTCCATTTATAGCATGTTTTTATACTCTTCTTGGATCATATATTTGTACATGACGCTTTGTGTCTCACTCGTATCACAAAAATATATGAGTTGTTATTTAGAGATTTTCTTTTCTTTATTTACATATATTCACAAATAATTTTATAGTTTCCAATTAATTTGAGTCTTAAGCATGCTAAAGCTGTTGTCCATTAACACTTTTGGGTTAAATATATTTCCTAAATGTTTAATTAAAAATTTACTTTTAAATTTAATGTATATTATAATTCTTTAGTAACTTATTATTTTATAAGTGAGCGACCCAATCTTAAATAATAAATCAACGAGTAACGAACAATGAACTCTAAACGAGTTTTAAAAAGCTAATACGAGAAATAGTACAAACTAAAAGAATGGTATTTACTAATCATTAAAAAGTACTATATGAACGCAGCTAATTAAATTAGAGTTTGATATTATATCCTAAATAACTACCTAGACACAATATAAATAGTACGGACTGCTGGTTATATTTTTTGTAAGTAACAAGGATACATAATATTTCAATCGTTAGACGTAATTAATTATTATCTAATATAATATTAATATAGCATAATTTATCATAGAAAATTTCTAATTATATCCAGAGCATATTTGCAAATGTATATAAATTTTATTGATGTATATTATATATACTATATTATATATACTATAATATATATTAATATATATATATGTTATGACTCAGCTATCATAATATAATATATACACAACTTTTGTCGTTTGTATATTATTATATAAATATTATTTCATTCGTTATAATGCAATATGATATAATCGTATATATACCATTAATAAATTAAATTAACATATGGATATAACAGTATAAATTAACGTTACATATGCATTAAGTACGTTATCAATATTCTTTTAATCGTTTTGAACATGTATATATATATATATATTATATATATACGTATATAATGAATTATAACATATATGTATTATTCATATATAAATTTATCGTATTTTTTATTTGTCATTTTTGTCATTATTATTATAATATTAAATATTAATTATAATTAAATAATATATATATATAATATATATATATAATATATATATATATATATATATATAATTATATTAATAGCTATAGTAAGTCTTTTTAGTATGTATAAATTAGAAATGATTTTTGTATAAATATTTAGCGTTTTTTCCGCGTTATACATAAAGTCATGATCAGTATGTTATAATTTATATCGATTTACTGAACAAGTGATTTTAGTAATCACGTTATGTTATAATATTATATATAATTATTATATCAACTTTAACATGACCTATACATGTGATGTATGAATAAATTACCGATGATGCGTAATTGACGTAGGGTAGGGATAGCTTTTAAGTATCTAAGTACTGAATGCAATTACTATTATTATAATTATAATTATATATTAATTTATATTAATTATTATTCCGATTGAAATATTAATTCTTATATTATATTATTATTAATTATATTATTATATTATTTAAATATTATTATTCAATTATATTATTAATTTAATTATATTATGTTTTAATTAACCATTCCATAAAAGTTAAATTATTGTGATTGTTTAAAAACTAATAATGGCTCTGAATTGTGATATAGTAAAATTATTATAAATAATAAATAAATATTATTTATAACAATATTTGATAATTGATTTTCACATACGCTCAAAAACTGCTTATAATTTATAATTCAAAATGAAATTATTGAAAAATGATTGCAAGAAAAATGAATTGTTATACAATTTGTTGAAAATGTAAATAAATAAAATTAGATGGTTTGCAATAATATAATAAATTATAAATATATTATATAGCTTTGTTATCTTACTTACTCTGTATTCGTTTCGTGACGACGTATTAGTTATTTATTAACTTAATATTTTAATATTTAAATAATTGTATATTTATCAAAATTTATTTTGTGAAATTGTTTTTTGATTCTATATTAAATTTATAAAGTGTATATTTATCTATTGAGATTATATTTTTATTTACGTTGTAAAAGCTATTACAGTGAGACTCTTACTAGCGTTTATTTATATCTATATATATATACACTTTTCGTTTTAAACTATAAAAAAATTAATAATAATCACTCGCTAATTTTCGTTTGTTATTGAAGTTACTAGTTAATGTTCAATTTACATTAATGTGATTATATATATAGTATACTCTGGTACCTTTTGAGGGTTTGCGTATTATATACCACCTATATACTCAATTGTATTTTCACAGCTAAAAGTTTATTAGTATTTACTACATTTTGTATGGTAGGATGTGTATCTTAGCTTATTTATGGTTATTCGTAATTAAACTCATTAATACAAATGGAATATTACTATAAATTATTGTGAATAAATAATATATTAATCTTGCTGAAAATGGAAAACCACCTGAATTGCATATTGTTGATAAAATACCGTATATGAAATATTATTAATAAAAAGTGAATATTTCATATAGTAATGTTTTTCCATAATAATAATATATTAAAAATAATTCTATCCAGTTCTGTATTTACTATAATATGTGAAACCATATGAAAACCTAATTTTATGAATTTATAGATATTAGATAAATATATCATACCATTTCTACAATAGAATTTTTCCAAATTGTTGATTTTATAAAATATATTTATTATACATTATATATTATTTTAAATATTAAGTAATAATTAAGTAATTTATTATCTAATAATAATATATATATATTATAATATTTATAAATAATTAGTATATATAATAAGATATATATAGTTAATATATTTAAAATATTTGAAGATATATAATATAATGGAGATTAAAGTTATATATATATATATTAATATATATATATATATAAATATATATATAATATATAATATATATATAATTAATATAATATATATATATTAATACAATATATATCTAATATATATATTTATATAAATATATATATATATATAATAATATTAATATATATATATATATATATATATAATATATATATAATATATATAATAATATATAAAAATGTAATATATTAATATAATATTAATTAAATATAGTAATATTCATTATTTAATCATATAATATATATCATTTTATTCAATACCTTTGTCTTATTGGCTGTATTAGTTATAATTAGAATATTCACTAATGTTTTAATTAATATTTTACAGTTTTGGTACATGATCATATACATATTCACAATAATTAATATATTTGTTATATATTTACACTAGTAACAACATAGACTGGAAAGATTGTACATAAAAGTAAGAAATAATAAGTTAACATAGATTATGAGTTGATCTATGTACTTTGAATCATTGCATCACATGAAAGATGAGGTGAAGGTTCTGATTCTATAATATTATGATAGATTGAAACAAAATAAGATACTTGAAATAATAGTATGGTGTAAGAAATAAAACTAATAAGTCATAATCTAGAACTATAAGGTACGAAATATGTTTATGGTGGAAGTTTAAGTATATAAATGATATGTATTTGTTTAATATATTTTAGGCTTACACAATCTAACAAAACTAAGGCTTTGGGAATAATGGTAAAGAGATATTGTTAAATTCATTGAATTATTAATAAGTATATGTGAGTGTCCGAGTTCAATCATAATTGGAAATAAATCTTCAGATATAGATAAGAAATGACTATTGGAATTAGGAGATGATATGAACATAATTGAGTAAAATCATAAGAAGATAAATAGATACAGCAGAGTAGCCAAGTCCATATGAAATAGATAAAGTCACTGATAACTCCAAATTTTATAGTTAACAATGGAATACTGAGGATATATAATATTCATTATGGTATACACAATAATACTATTTCTTTATCCTCCTGATTGAACATTTTGAAATAATATGAGAATCGAATACATTAATGAAAGGATATAATAACAAAGAGTTTTATTCTTCCTTTATGAAGTGATTCAAAAAAACAGTTATTTCCGATATAAAAAATAAGATGTATAATATCTATTATGAAAATTTCTTATAGGCTGTGATAGAAATCCTGAAACTACATATGCTGTAATATGTACATTACGCTCTTTCTAACATATAACAGAAATTAAAACCTAAAGAGTGATATGATGGACCCGTACGTAGTTCAGAGTACGACTGCCATCACTTAATTTAGTGACTAGCATTATATATATATATATATATAGTATATATATTATTATATAAGATTAAGTGAATTGTAATATTAAACGTATTTGTACATACAAATTTAATCTGAATCATATAAATTTTAGAAACAAAAACTTTTTATGTCAATATAGGAAAAATAAAAAAGTTTAAATTTACTTATAAATTCATTTTATTATAATTTTAATTTAACTTTTTTATGAACTAAATTTATTTTATATTTTAATCAACTGTTAATCTACTTAAAAATATTTTATTTTTTTATTGTTGTTATAGTTTACTATTAAAATTGAAGTTTTCTTTTTATAAGTGATTTTTGATATAAGTTTTGTATATATATACATATTTCGATTTATAATTTAATTAAAAGTAACTATAATATAATATTAAAATATAATATATTACAGGTATATTAATATACTGTAAGCATATATGTAGTTCTCATAATTTTTTTATTATATTTTTATATGATAATTCCACACAAATCTAACATTGGTTATAGAATTTACTTATTATTAATATATAGTAGTATGAAATAATACTACTATTACGATTAATTTAGGTATGATAACTAGGAATTAGTTAATTTAACTTTAGATAAAAAATTAAGAAATTTGCATCATTAGGGAATAAAAAAATAAAGAAAATATAAAAAAACAAAATAAAAAAAAATATTATTTTGTAGTAAAAACAATCAACTAAGAATATCAGCTGATTTAAATCATTTGATTTTTTTGGTGCCAAACTCTTGCTCCCAAAGTAATGATGTGAATAGAAAGAGTAATATGTGGGAGGATAATGTCCTCATGAAAATGTAAAACATCTAATATAATAGTGGAATCTAATATGAGAATCATACAATAATTTAATAATCTCTATATAGTCAGAGGAATGAGAGAGACTAGTTTAATCAGTATGTATGTTAATCTTTCATCTCACTATATAATTTTAGTATACATTTTATACCATTCATTAATCATTAAACATAACACCATTACACATACTAATCACCTATATATAGTTATCAACACATACACACTCATAATATATTATATATATTAGTAATATAGTACAATATATTATATTATATATATAATATATATATATAATATATAATATATATATAATATACTATTATTAATATATATATATATATATTAAATATATATTAATATATATATATATATTAATAATATATATTTAATATATATATTAATATATATATTTTATATATATATATTAATATAATATATATATATATATATATATATATATATTAATATACAATATATTATAGTTATAATTATAATATATATATATATATATATAATATATATATACTAAACAGCTCTATACAATCGTTATTGTATATATATTCATGGAATATATTTATAAATATATTAAAAAAATATATATTTTATATATTAAATTTACTATATATATATAATTATATAGATAATATACTATGGAGTATATATAATATATATATATATAGTATATATTAATATATATATATATAATATATATATATAAGTATAAATATATATATATTTATATTATTAATATATAATATATATAATATATATATATATATAAGTATATAATATATATATATATATATATATATATATATTAATATATATATATATAAATATATATAATATATATATTAATATATTAATTAAATATACTATGAATATATATATATATTTAAATATATTTATAATATGTATAAAATATTTTATATTACATTTTTTCCCCGGTATATTATGAAATAAATTGGCCCTATATATATATATATATTAATATATATATAATATATATATATAGTATATATATATATAATATTAATTAATAGTATTATATATATAATTAATATATATATTAATATATATTAATATATATATATAATATTATATATATATAATATATATATTATATATATAATCTTATATATATATATATATATATATATAGTATATAGATATATATATATATATAATATAGAATATAATATATATATATAAGTATATATATATATATATATATATTATATATTGATATATATATATATCTATATATATATATATAAATTTATACATATAATATATATATATATTGATATATTATATATATATATATATATATATATATATATATTATATATATTAACATATATATATTTATATATATATATATATATATATATATATAGATCCTGGAAATTTTATAAATGGATTATTTTAATTCTTTTTTTTTAATAGATTGTTTAGGAAATAATGTGTTTATTAAATTTTCCTGCTGCAGAAATACGCTTTCAAATTTGTAAACAGTTTGTTTTATGGGGCGTGATTATCAATTCTAGGGAGGACACGCAACCTGTCGATTTTCTCAGATTTCATGAAACTTATATGAAGTGTTTTAAATGATCTGTAGAAGAAACGAAAGCGTAAAAAGTTATGAAATTCCAGGATAAATGTATTTACATCATGTTTACTGCACAGATGTTTCTTTCTTTCCCCACATTTTTCATAAATTTTTAGACCTTATGATGTTGAAGCATATTTTATTATTTTTAACAGTGCTTATTGTCATTTGGAGAGTCGTCAGCTCCCCCTTAGACACATGTTTTGAGTGTGCATATGTATTATATATATAATATATAAATATATTATAATATATATATATAATATAATATTAATATATAATTATCTATATAATATAATAATATAATATATAAGTATATATAATATATATATATATATATATATATATATATATATATATATATAAAATATGACTATTGACTATTAAGGGAAGGTTTTGTCAGACACGCATTTCAGATTTTATCGAGTATATTATTACTATTTGTTGTTTGCGGTAGAGAACCAGTCGATATTATTTATTTAGTCATAAGTAAATCATTTTATAAAGTACTTCATGCTAGGTTGATGAAAATCAGCACAGTATGGTATAGGTAGAGTGGATTCTAGCCGGATAAAATGTTTGCTGAGCTACAGAATGCAATACGCATTTTAATTGCCATATTATTAAAATATCATGTCATAGGAGTTGATGAAAAGTGGTATTTCTCAAGGTTCTGTGATTTGAAGACTCCTTTTCTTAATATATGCAAGTGATATAGATATGGAAATAAAACGAAGAGTTATCAATTTTCTGATGATTCCAAATTGCCTGTTACTTTTGGGAATCTTGAAGATTGTACTAAGAGCAAAAAAAGTGTGGGTACATCACATTGGCATATCAAATAAAGATTAATATTAGGACTTGTATAACATACTCAAAAAGGTCACATATTTGTCTTAATAGTACTGTTTTTAATAATAATAATATAATCAATAATAATAATAATAATAATAATAATAATATAATATAATAATAATAATAATAATAATAATAAATTATTATTATTATTATTATTATTAAAGAAAATAGTAAAATATATTATAATATATTATTATTATTATTATTATTATATTATTATTATTAATTATTAAAAAATAATAATAATAATATAATAAATAATATAAATAATAATAAATATAATAATGGTAGATCCACCGTGCCCAAGGCAGTGCTCCGGAAGCTTGTTCGTGCCTATAATCTTCCCCTCTTACACCCACTTCAGCGTACTGGAAATTGCAAACCCAAAGGTACGACAATAACAAGATGTATCCTTTTTACTATATATAATATATGCATGATTATACTTAATTATAAAGAATAGGTCGCAAAACAATTCATATAATCAAAAAGAATAATGTATATCATAAGCAACAATAATCGATGTTGATTTATAAATATTTCCATAATATAATATATATATATATATATGACTGATTATATATATTATTAATGGAAAACTACACTGTGTCGCTTTTAATAAAGAGTAGTATAAAACCGGGAATATATTTATCTTGTATAAGACGAGATTTATAACGATTCATTTTTTTCACGATTATTATTCTACAGGCCAGTAGTGCGAACAAAGTGTTGCAATTGACAATTTTTTTTTTTTCTTTTTTCTTACTAAACGTGAATCATAAAGATTAAATAAGCAAAGATTTGGAAAGAGTCAGGGTCTCTCTGCCCTCTCAGCGGGGGACGACGGGGTGGATGCTATCGTCCCCTCCCGCTTCTAAGTTCCCTCCGTTCGGTGATTAAGCCCCTTAAACAATATTATATAAAAAAAATAATAATTAATAAAATATTAACAAAAATTATTTACATGATAACAAGCAACTGTGTGGAATATCTTGGTCTGCGATCTTTCTAATTAGGCACGTTTTAGCGGTACTTACTTTAAGTGACGCTTTTAATTTGTATTCGGTTGCCGTTATTATTTGAGCATGCCGGTGTTTCTAAGCCACGATTAGCATGTTAATTAAATGATCCGCATTGTCGATAATTTTATAAGAATTATTGTTTACTAACTTTACATAGATAGATCTTCCTGTTAAAGATATATACCGACCCTCTTTCTCTCTCCTCGTTCTTCTCATTTTGTTCTAGCCGTTTTACATCCATAAGATTTATAATTTCAGTGAGAATGTTGATCATGTAAGTATATATATTAATCTATCATCATTCTCTACTACTCATTTTCGTCCGTCTTCCATATCTCTCTTTCCAATTCCTATATATTTGTTTTTCA
This sequence comes from Trachelipus rathkii, assembly GCA_015478945.1. Classification (NCBI taxonomy): domain Eukaryota; kingdom Metazoa; phylum Arthropoda; class Malacostraca; order Isopoda; family Trachelipodidae; genus Trachelipus; species Trachelipus rathkii. The sequence continues at coordinate 11,304 of JABUQX010051844.1, forward strand.
TTTATCATGATCTACGAATAATAATATATATATAGTATAAACTATTTATTCCTAATACTAAGTCAAAGCCTTATATACTAAAATAAACTTTAATAAAAAGTAATATTTTCAAGTCTATATATACCGATAAATTTATATACATTATAAAAAGCGAATAGCAACAATTAATTAGTTATTTGCTTTCATTTATTTTCATTTATTTATTTATGTTTACCTTGTATTATATATATATATATATATATATATAGAACTATATTTTGTTCATCTACCAAATTACAAACACTCATCTATCCTATTGAGTCGAGAAATCCTACTTAAAATTTATAAACCCAAAGAGTTCTTTTTTTCTCCAATTCATTTAGTCCTTGTAAAAAAGGAAATAATGGTTTTTATAAATTTAATACAATCATATGTAAACCGAATTGTTTGACTGGGTGAGGAACAATGCAACTTTTAACTAATTGAATTAATTTAAATACAAAAGATTAATAATATATATAAATATATGTATTAGATATATAATTATAAAATATTATATTATTGAATAATATCTTATATAATTATTATTTATATATAATATTATCATCTATATAACATATAACATAATTGCTTGTATAAAAAATAAAACCTGTTGGGAAAGTTAAACAAATTTATCATATTTATTAGTCAAGACGACTATATAATTTAATATATATTTTATATTATTAATATTTAATATTTATATATATATATATATATTATATATTATAATATGTTATTATATCAGAAGACCACGTGAATTTTGTTATATTATTAGATATTATTTACTGTATATTAGAATATTACAATAGTTAATATAAAATAATTTTAAAAGTTGAATAGTTTAAGTAAATTTTTTTTTTTTGTATGCATTATATTTATCGTTTTGGAGTATACTAGTTTTATTTGCTTGCGCTGACTTTTCTTAATTTCAAATAATATGTAATTGATAATAAGGAGGGTGGGTTGAGATCGGTTCCATATGTGTGTATAAACGTGTTAAATTAGTTAATGTATTTATTAAGTTAATATATAATAATATTATTTTATATATTTTATTATTATCTATTATTTTATATCTTATATATTATTATATTATATACTATATTATATATATATTTTATTAGATTATTTATATATATTATTTACCGATTGTATTATCTATATTGTTCGATGTTATTCTATTTTAGTATATATAGGTAATTTTAGCGACTTGGTAAACTTTGATAAATTATTATTATCGCTATTTTTGGTAAATATCCTTGTAAAATATGTTTCCTAAGTGTGTTGTCTTCTTTTCTCTTTCTTTTTTTTTTTCTCGTAGGTCTTAATTTATTTGTTTGTTCATTTTTTTTCTGTTTTAATTTTCCTCGGTTATAGGATTCTCTTCCGAGTTGGCTCAGTTTATTGATTATTGGATCTTAATAGAGGCTTGAAAGGATTTCTCGTTTGCAGTTACAATAATATGTGGTACGGTGGCGGATATGTATATTTTTTTATATTTATGAAATGATTTTATGACTTCCGACTTTAAAATGGTTGCATTTTGTAATATTTATATTTATTTGTTATATATGTATTATATTATTTATTTATATTATCTATTATATTATTATTTATTTATTTATTTATTTTAATTATTTAACTATTAACATTTAACATTAACATTAACATTGACATATTATTTTGATATTAATATTAGATTATTATATAATATTTAATATTAATTTTACATATTATATTATATTATTATTATTAATCTTAATTATTATTGTTATATTTATTATGTATTATTATTATTATTATTATTAGTATAATAGGATTAGATTATGTTATATTATCATTATTGTTAATTAACAATATCAAATAAATGTTAGGTATATTATAATTAATCTTTAATTTCATGTATGTATTTTATTATATATTATATTATTTATTAATTATTATTATTATATTTTATTATTGATTATATTATTCTATTATTTAATTTATTATTTCAATCTCTTTTTGGGTAATTGCTTTATATACTGGTGTTGCAGTTATTTTGTATAGAGCCAAGTTGGAGGAACAAAATTAATGCTTAGATTATTTTTTAAATACATATTAGTATTTATATAAGCTAGTAGATTATTATAAGCATACTAATATATTAAAAAAAATATATAAAACTTTTTAAAAAGAATAAAAAGATACGAGTAATGAGATCAATAACTTAGAACTAAAAGTTTAATTGTCATGGTAATATAAATATGAAACATAAATAGATTACAAAAAAGACGATATCGTATTTAAAGCCTTAAGTTACACGTATTACATTAAAGCTACTTTTAATGTCTACTGAATTATATTACGAAATAATTGTCGAAGTATCAAATAAAATGATAAATTATTTTAAGAGTTAAAAAGATATGAAGAATGGAGGTACAACAGTTAAATGTTCCTTTCACACTTTCACACCAATCGAATCTTAATCAATACTTTAATCAATCCGAAAATAGTACAGACCTTTATCTATACTGTTTGGATTGAACTGGATTGACTCATATTTTGCTTGAGTGATTAGCGGCAAAACAACCTCCTATTGTTTAACCAGCAAAAAAAATTCCAGCAAAAAAGTCCAGGTTCCTGTAGGATTTAAGACAATTTATCTTAAAACCCACTGGAACCTACTGGAATTTTTTGCTGGGATTATGGGAGAAAATCTCCTGAATCTCGGTCAATCAGTTTTTTTGTTGATTCTCTTCAGCAATAAAGGCTGAGCGTCATTTATAAAAGAACGTCTTATGTTCTAATGAGAGTTTCGGATAAATAATCTTTAAAAAATAAATTGTGTAGAAAATAGATCTTTAACCCATTATCAAGGATTACCTTTGAATTCAAACTTTTTTCAGAAACAATGAAACCTTTCTAATAAAATTCCCGGTTTATACTTATATTTAAATGATCGAGCCGCACTAATCGTATTAAGAAAATATATAATATTATATATTATATATATATAGTAATTATGATATACTATATATCTATATATTATATTATATATAATATATATGATACATTAATATATATATATAGATATTAGTATATTATAATATATATATAAATATATATTATATATATACTATATAATATATTAGTATAATATATTACTATATATATTGTATATAAATTATATATATTATTTATAATATAATATAGTATATATATATATAGTATATATCATGCTGTATTACATTAAAAAATATATATATATATATTATACATTTATTAGTATGTATATTGTTATATATATATAATATATAATATATTTTGCTTTATAAAAAGGGGTGTGACGTATCATGTGTATATATAAAAAATATATATATATATATATATTATATATAAATATATAATATATTATATATATATATATATATAATATATATAAATTATATATATATGATATATAATATATATATATTATATATATATATTATCTATAGTATTATATATATATATATTATATATAGTGCTATATATTATAGGGTGGGATGGTTTAACCATTTGGTTTAAACCATTGGTTTAAACCCATAATTTTAAAACCACATAAAAAAAACAAGTGGGTAAACCATAAAAAAAACCATGCATAATATATTTAAAAAAATGTATTTATCTTCCTCAAGATATGTTTATATGGTTTTCTCAATTTTTAAATCGAAGAGTAACTGAAAGGCTATAAAAAATTTTCTGCTGATTTATTTTATACTATTGGTGAGAAATGATTATTAAAATATATATAATATATATATGATATATATATATATAATATAAAAATATATATATATATATATATATAATATATATATATAATAATATATATATAATAACTATATATATATTATATTTTATATATAATATTATATATATATATATTATATATATATATATATATAATATATATATATATATATATATATTATATATATATATATATATTATAGTTATATATATTATCATAAATATATATTATATATAATATAATATATATATATATATATAGTAACTTTGGTAATTTAACTGTTTAAAAAAATATTTATGTGATTTATTCTTGAGCGATTTCATTTTCTACCCTATTCGATTGCCACATTTCACATAGAATTATAATAAAACTCATTTGTGGAGTGTGGGGCCACAGCATCAACCAAGCTAGAAGCCAATGACTGTAAACTAAGTGATGATTGTTTAATTGAAAAAATATATGAAAATGGTGCTAGAACAGCTTAATCCACCACTCGAATAGCCAAGATTTATAACAAAAAAAAAAAAAAGGAGGTATCATCAGCAGTAACAGAAGCTCACTATTGGCATATATTTTTAACCCAACATATCAGACACAGTACTTCCAGAGGATGAGTTTTCAAAGATAATTTTATTGAATAAAAGTTAAGAGCAAATTGCTCCTCCATTTCATAAGTACCTATTTGATAGTTCTCTTGTATGTCAGCAAGTGGACTCCCTTTCATCTTGGTAACAGATCTCTCAAAGAAAAATAGGAGGAGAATAAAATTATAAAATAATAAGCATATTGTCAGAAACTTCCTCAACTGCTAATGTTAAAAGGGTAATTTCAACTTTTGGACTTGTGCACAGCAACATTAGAAATAGGTGGGAACAGGTATAATGCAGGAATTAAGTTTTTTTGGGCATTAGAAACAACCAAGATAATTTCAGTTTCGACTTTTACTGATGAATCTCTCTCTCTCTCTCTCTCTCTCCTAAATCGCCTCTCTCTCTCTCTCTGATCACTGACCCTGTCAATAAAATGTGAACGTTATGTAATAATAAATCTTTAAAATATTATATATGATAATGATTTTAATTATATATATATATATATATATATATTATATATAGTATAATTATATATATATAATATAATAAATATAAATAAATATTATATTATATATATATATTCGAAAGAATTTTCCAGTTATCATGTCAATTTTTGATGTTGATGGACTCCCTTAGTAGTCTAGTATAATTTAATAAACTTTTTTTTTTTTTTTTTTTTTTGGGAAAAATACTAAGGTAAACTTTTTTTAAGATAGATTTATATATTATAATATACCTGCTTTTTTTTTACTTATGAGTTTATTAAACTTCAAAAAATAATAATAATTTTCAAAGAGATAATAGTTTCAAGAAATTGAATTAATTACTCTAAATAGATTATTGAAGTTTCTAAATATGTGTTTAGCACATGTGGTAAAAAACAGTTTCCAGAGTGAATTTTTGCCTTTAAAATCTATTAAGACCATTAAAAACATTAAAACCATCAAATAGCATAAAAACCCAAAAAAACAAAAAAATTCATTGTTTTATTTTGGTTTATTTAATAAAAACAAATGGTTTTGTTTTTTAAAAAAAAAAAAGAAAAAAATTCCAACCATGATATAAAAATAAGAGTATATATTATAATATATATAATATATATATATATAATATATAAATATATATATATATATATTATATATATATAATATATATATATAAATATATATATATATATATATTATATATAATATTTTACTTCTTGCCAACATACTGTATGGGCAAAGCCCTTAAATCAAGAAGGAGGGGTGTACTCATTTTACATCTGAGCAAAATGAAGCCAGCCCAAGGAGAAAAGCGTCACATTCCCACCCGACCAGTTGCGAACCTGCGGACCCTCGCTGGTTTGGCGAGTGCTCCTAACACTGAGCTACGGCGCTTTTTAATACAATAAAGGAAATAACATAAAAAAAATTATATAAATATAATAATTAATATTAACGATACTATTATATGACTCAGTAATAATTAACATTAAGCAATCATCATTAATTATACTTATATATAATATTATTATATAATATTATAATATATATATAGATAAGTATATATATATATTATATGATATATATAATATATATTAATATAATATATATATATATATATATATATATTATATAATATATATAATTATATAACGTGACACCTAGGGAAACCCCTACTTTGCTACGTGGCATTCTTCTGGGGTGCTCCTGGGTTACAGAAGCAACCAACCAAAGTCAAATAACGTCCAGTATTGGGCATAATAAACTGAGGGATTTGCATCAGCAAGGCGGAGAAAAATAAGTACAGATTTCTTACATCGATATCGAAGCAGGGGATTTCAAAACTCTTCAAAGATGCCTCTTTATTGGAGAGGTGGGTTGGAGTTATGGCAAAATCTCCTATACATTTATAAAATGCGATGCTCTTCATGGTTGTTCGGAACACATAAATAGATGGTCAAATAATGAATGAGTCTTTTATTTAATTATATATATTATATAGTATATATATATAAGTATAATATTATATATATATATATATATATATATATATATATAACGCATGCATGCACACCTAGATATATCAATTTGTAGAATAAAAATTAATTTAATAAATCTTAATTTCGAACGCTTATATGCATACGACCTGCAATTTCTTCAATATTCAAACTTGCCTTTTAATCATTCTTTGGTGATCTTTACTTCGAAAAATTAAAT
>JABUQX010051845.1:10000-15000 GCA_015478945.1 Trachelipus rathkii
TAAATATATATATATTATATAAATTATATATATATATATATCTATATATATATATATATATTAGAACATTCGGTAAGATCTTTCTCCTGTAAATTGTTTGTGGAGGGGTTGGGGGGGGGGGAAGAGATAAAAATTTGGTTATTTTTTCGTTTTTCCTGTGCATATTATTTGTCGAACAATTATCCTACAAACTCTCATAGGACTGCAGATGGCGTGTTTTTTCTTTTTTAAACAATGCAGTGAAATAAACTACAAATATAAAATAAATTAATTAAGCGAGGTTATGATACGTTAAGTAAGATTCTGTTGAGTTACTTTAGTTTTTACATAAAATTTAAACTTTAATTTTCTTTTAATTACTTCTTTCGTATTACAACCGTTTGAAGCGACTTTCAACTTTATCTCTATGTTTATTGGTTAAAAAAAAAAAACTTCTAAAGTGAGAAAAATACAAAATTTTAATAAAAATACCATTTCGGTGAAAGATCCTACTGAATAGCCTATATATGATTATATGATATTTATTATATATAATATAGTATATTATATATATATATATTGATATATATTATAAGTATATATATATAATTATATATATATATATATATATATATATATTATTAGTATATATATATATGCGTGTATATTTATGTTTCGATGTCCGTATTGGGTATTTAAAGTCTCTTTCCCTGTATATAAAACCCACTTTTGCAATCAATGTAATTTTTTTGGACCAATTTTTATGTTTTGCGTTATTTACTTGTTATTAAATTTTCTGAGCTTACGAAGGAAAGATGGAAGGAATGCGAGGAAAGGAAGCTAAAAATGGAGGAAGGAAAACACGCGAAAACGTAATTTTTTGGATAAAAGAAGGATAAGAGGAGGGAAAAAAATTAAAACGAAAAGGGTTGAAAGGAAGGATTGGTAAATATGCGTTTTGTTTGATCATATATATAATATATATATATTTTAATAGTATTTATTTTATACTATCTTAATGAATATATTATATATCTACTTAGTTATTATCATTATATATATATTAATTTATTATATATAAAAATATATATATATTGTTATTTATATATACTATATATATATATATATATATATATATATATATATATAATATGGTTATATAATATATATATATGATATAATATTATATATATATATATATTTTACTATATAATATATATTAGTATTATATATATATATATACTATATATTATATATTAATATTTATATATATATATGTATATATATTATATATATATATATATATATATATATATATGCAAGTGAAATAAAAGAACTAAATGGGAATTGTTAACAAAAAAGAAAAATTATTTGCTACGAATATAAAATTTAAATTAATAAATATAAATATATAAAGTATTAAAGTTAAAAAATATTTAACAATTATTATAATGAAAATAAAAATGAAAATTAAATAGGAAATAAAAATATAGCAATTAAATAAATTTAAAGAAAATTAATTAAATAAAAAAAATAAAAAAAGTAATTAATAAAAAGAAGATTTATTATATATTAAAAATAAAATGAAAAAAAGAAAAAAGAAAGAAAAGAAAAAACAATTTAATAAAATATAATAATAAAAAAAAACAAGCACAACCCCAACGGTATAACTTTAAAATATTGCATATTTTTATTATTAAACTGCGGAACAATTGTTTTCAATTAAAATTTCAGATTCAATAATTTTATTTTTCATAATTTTTAACCAATTTTGTTGCCAAATTTTTTATTTCCCTTCACACAAGTTTGGCTTTAATGGCGCGAAACTATTTTTCTGTACATTTTTTTTTTGTACTTTTAGAAAAGAGAAATATTATCCACGTTATATGCGAAGTCATTAAATATTGAAGAAACAAAGAATCTCTTTATTATAATTCAACAAATATATGTGTATAAATATAATGTAAGGGGGATTGGAACATGTTTTAGAGTCGTATTTCTCGTCACAGACATTTTGATTTGTTCAACGTTAATGTGTGGACGCGTTTGTTTTGAGAAGCGTCGCGATAAAGACAATTATTTGTTATGATGATGATGATGATATCGATGCTGGGGAGAAAAAGAGAAAAGAAGAAGAAGAAGAAGAAGAAGAAGAAGAAGAAGAAGAAGAGATTAGAAGTAAGAAGAAGTCAACGCAAGAAACATCGCTATCAGATAGAAGAGATAATCACTTCTTGAAGAATGTAATCCAAAAATATGGAAAAAAGATTTAATTCGAAGTAGAAGAGTTATTTCGATATGTGAATTGATAATTCCACTCCTCCAAGTAATTGATTAGCCCCTTTCCTATTGAAGAAGAAGATACGAAGATCGCAACGAGAATTGACAGTATACGCAATACTTATCGAAGACATAGATTGCAAGAAGGTAAGCCAACAAAGCAGAAGAAGATATGAAAGAAAGAAGAAGAATGAAGAAGAACGAAAGAAGAAAGGAAGAAGAAGAAGAAGAAGAAGAAGAAGAAGATAAAGAACATATGTATCTACTATTTCTCATTTTAATAGTTTTGGCTATTTACATAGAACGACAATGAAGGTTCGGATGAAGCTCTAAAAGTCTAAAATTATTTTTCATCATTTATTCGTCTCCGTATAAATATAGAATAAACATATTTGGGACGATCAATTTTTAAGTGACGCATACATTTTCTAATGAGCTACACACACACACAAACATACTTACAAAACACATACTTACAAACACACAAACGTATAGAAGCATATAAAACTATGTAAAAGATATTGAGAAAGTTATCTGTAACGATTTATAATATGTAATGACAAATTCCTTTATAAGAAATAGAAAACGTAACAAGTAACATGTATAATGTAACATGCAAACAAATTTGCATGCACAAACACACACATTTAAAAGTATACAAACATGTAACGAAGTATCTGTAGCGGTCAATAATATGTAATACGAATTCTTAAGTTAAAGAAAAACTAAATTATAATCGAAATATAAAATGTAAAAAGTAATATGTAAATCATTTTTAATTCTACTTACATGTTACTTGTTACATTTTATATTCCTATAGAAATATAGAACGTAACAAGTAACATGTAAATGATCTGTAATTCTACTTAACACGTATCGATGTAAATTTGTAATAATGTATGAAATATAATTGTTATTTACTTGGTCTAACTAACAACATGTTTGTAAAGTAATGCATGAAAATATATTTGTAACGATGTGTTATATGCTATGTGTTAAATGCGAACAATATTTTTAGCTCTTTATAGAATGTAACTATGACTACTATATATATATTAATATACTATGATTATAAAATCTTAATATATATAATATTATAATATTTATAATTATATATATAATATATAATATATAATATTAATATAATATATATTAATATATTATATATATATATATTATATAATATATATTATATATAATATATATATATATATTATAAATAATATATATAAATATGTATTATAATATATATATATATGAATATTATATATTATATTATAGTAATAAATATATATTTAATAGTATATTAATATATAATTATATTATATATATTATATATAATATAAATATATATATATATATATTAAAAAAAGTGATTTTTAAAATGATTAATCTGAGCCATGTGTTTCCTCAAAAAAGATCGAGAGAGAAAGATGAGAAAGCCGATTTTATTCCCATCGGGATCCGATATTCGGAGACGAACGTTGAAGAGAGTTTGTGGGGCTTTTGGTTGAGGTGGAGACGGGCTTCATGTGCTGATGATGTTGAGATTGGGTTTTTCGTCATACCGATAATTTTTTGTATATCTTGAAAGAATAGTATACAACAAGTGAACACTATAGAAAGATCTCTTGTATATACAAATTAAGTAGTGTAATATATATCCTTACATATTACCTACATCAATATTATATATATATATATATAATTATTTTTCTATATATCATATCTGAAACTTATTTAGTAAGTTTTTTATTTTATTATATATATAATACCATATATATATCTACACTAGATGATAAAAATGTTAGAAAAAGGTCGCTTCAACTATATCGAGGTAATGTATAATTAGACGGAAGAAGCATCAAATTAATATAGAGTAAATATTAATTATTTAAAAGTTTAATTTATTTGATATACTAAATAGATATATACTCAATACAAGATATCTTATATCATACATTTATATAATATATATATTAACGATTAATACATATAACCTATCAGCTCTATAATAATGTTATATTTTTGATTTATATTATTGTTAGATTTTTAATTATTCAGCTGCTTGATATATTATAAAAAAGATTAATGACTAATATACAGCATCCTGGCATCCTTATTGAAGAGATGTATTATGTAGATATATATTAGTTATCGACATAATTAATATAGCACAAAAGTATAGAAATATACGATATAAAAATATTATATATAGTATACTCATATAATATTCATATATACTCTATATCACCTCACCCCATCACCTACTAATATATATATATATATACTATACTATACTATATATAAATACATAAATATATATAAGTGATAGTAGTAAATACGTATTATATATATCTTATTATCACTGTATATTAATATACATATAATAGTTATATATATATATAATATATATTATATATATATTATAATATATATATATATATATATATATTTATATTATATATATTTATATTAATTATATTATATTAATATTATATTATATATATTATTTATATTATTATTAAGAATATATATACTTATATATTATATATATATATAGTAATTATATTATAAGTAATATATATATTATAGTATATAATAATATTGATATATATATATAATATATTTTATATATATAATATAATATATATTATATATTATTAATATATATATTTATGGTAAATTATTTAATATTATATATTATTATAATATATAATATAATATATTAATATAATATT
>JABUQX010051845.1:22500-25000 GCA_015478945.1 Trachelipus rathkii
GGAGAATTGGTTGAACGGCTGGCTGGCCTTTTAATAACAGGGGTGTAGATTTAATTGGTTTTTATTCCGGTAATCAAAGGGGGACCTCAACAATGTTCACTCTTGAACCGTTTCCTATATAAATATTGATTAATAATTTCCTGTCCGAACAAATTAATGCCTCGATGTACTAATTGTTACCATATATATATAATACTATATATATATATATATATATAATATATAATTATATATTATTATATTATATATATATATATATATATATAAATTATATATATATATATATATATTATATATAATATATAATTATATATATATATATAATATTTATCTATTATATATATATATATATATATATAATATATATATATATATATATATATATATAATATATATATATATATATATATATATATATATATATATATATATATATATATATATATATATATATATATATATATATATATATATATTTATATATATATAATATATATATATATATATATATATATATATATATATATATTATTATTTAATATATATATATATATATATATATATATATATATATATATATCTTGCTTGAATAAAAGGAAATAAATATATCATTGATAGGAACAAAATACTTAAAAGATTTTATGTTATATATATAAAATTATTATTCTTCTTACCCTCATAACAGTAAAATGATTGATAAATTCCTCCTTTGATGTTGTGTAGCTATGATGAACACTCATTAAAGCCAGTTTTGTTAGTCTTTCCTCCCACATTGAACTGAGAAAGTATGTTTTGGCCTTTCTGGAGTGCACATTGTGAGTGAGATGGATGTTAATATTCTAAGCAATCCAAACGTGTCTATATAAAAGAGCATATTTATTTACAAAATTCGTAAATTTTTTGATATATATCGGTGGAATGACTTTACTAGGATTAGTAATCTATCTATCTATCTATCTATCTATCTATCTATCTATCTATCTATCTATCTATCTATCTATCTATCTATCTATCTATCTATCTGATCTATAAATCTAAATGAAAAATTCAACAAATTTTCCCATCTATCTATCTATTTTTAACATCAATATGCTTTATCTATATATCTATGTATTCAATCTATCTATCTATCTATCTATCTATCTATCTATCTATCTATATATCTATCTATCTATCTATCTATCTATCTATCAAATCTAACTATCTATCTATTCTATCTATCTATCTATCTATCTATCTATCTATCTATCTATCATCTATCATCTATCTAACTATCTATCTAATCTATCATCTATCTATCTATCTATCTATCTACTCTATCTAATGCTATCTATCTATCTATCTATCTATCTATCTATCTATCTATCTATCTATCTATCTATCTATCTATCTATCTATCTATCTATCTATCTATCTATCTATCTATCTATCTATCTATCTATCTATCTATCTATCTAATCTATCTATCTATCTAATCACTATCTATCTATTTATCTATCTTCTATCTATCTATCTATCTATCTATCTATCTATCTATCTATCTATCTATCTATCTATCTATCTATCTATCTATCTATCTATGCATGGTCCACAAACTTGCTCTATAACTAGTTTGAAAAATTATCAAGAAAAGGAATCACAATTGTTTTATTTCTGTTCATTTTGCATTGATTCTGACATGTGGTATTATTCTCATTTCTTCATTATTAGAAAACAGAAGAAGTTCTGTTGCAACCTCAAAAATGATTTAAAAATATTGAATCGATATTTGCGCTAAAATCTTTCAAAATAAACGTCATATTTTCAATGTGATTGAGACGCACTTGCTGTCACTTATAACGGAAGAGTGAATGAGAATAACTTAACTTAATAACTTAACTTAATAACTTAAACTTAAAATCTAATCACTTGTGATTAGAGATTCCAAAAAGAATTTGAGTTTTTTGAGACAGGTTTCAGAATATCTTGATCCATTTCAAAAGCAGCTTCTAATGATTCAAATGGAATTAAAATCTTCTCTAATTCGTTCGAATCCATTGTAACTTTCCTCCCCCCCCAGCTTATTTTGCAAATTCATTTTGCTCAATTTGTTCATTGTTTTGTTCATTTTGTCACTGGTAAAATCTTTAATATTTTTCAACTAAAATAAGTGTCGACCTTTGTGATCTAAAATAGAGCCAAGTGGTTTTCATAGTGCCAATAAAGTTTCTAATGTGTTGTACTCCATATAAATGTGGACAGCAATGATTAGACAACGCTACTTTATATTTTTCACACATAGAACAACTCTAAAACTTTTCTTTATCGCTGCTCCACCATCAAATAGTTTACCAATCAGAAAATCACTACTTATTACAACCTTAATAGTAGTAGTTTTTCTGCACTTCCTAGTAGTGCTTCTACTGGTGGTAGTAATGACTCTGCTAGAAATTCTCTTTTTGTGCTTCCAAATTCCAACAGCCACTAAACATATAAAATCTTCACTAACCACAAACATAGT
>JABUQX010051845.1:47500-50000 GCA_015478945.1 Trachelipus rathkii
AGTTTATGAAAACATTCGTTGATAAACAATGTCTTTAATAGTATAATAATATATATTTTTCCTTCTATATATATATGTCACAAATGGAGGAGTTTTTTTTTTTACTAGATCGTTAGGAAATAACATTTATATTAAATTATAGTGGTAAATGAATGCGTGGCATACGGACATTTCCCCCCCCCCCGGTAGATCAATTTATTAATTTGATTGAAATAACCCAAGTATATTAATTTGTAGTGGTAAATAAATGCATAGCATACGGACATTTTTTCCCCCAAGATCCCATTATTAATTTAATTGAAATAACTCTAGAAAATTTTAATTTTAAATTCGTCTATTATGAATTAAAATTCATGTTTAAATTTGTTTGTTAAATTTTTTGTATTATTGTTTATAATTTTAATTTTTGGAAAGGCTTAAATAAATAAATATATAATGTATTAAAATATATTATGTATAATAAATATATTATGTATGAAAATTTTCATTATTTACTCAGTCACTGTTTAGATATTTTATATACCCAACTTTCACATTTTAAATTAAAATCAAATAAAGTAATTGTAATAAAATTATGAGCCACTTTAATATACAATACTTTCCCCCCTCTTGTTTACAATGCGGACTTTCGCATTTAATTTTATATAAACTAAATGTGATACATTTTAAGTGAAGCGCATAATCTTTTCTATTACATTCCTTTTTTGCAATAGGAATAGCATTATTTTTAAAAACATATTCAAACAAAAATTATACGTAATTTATTTAAAATTAAACAATTTTAAACTTTTATTTTTAATTCATTTTTATTTTAAAAAGTTAATTTAAGAATTTATTTGTATTTTTTAATATATATTTTTTATTTGTAATAAATAAATTAACAATTTTCGCTTCACTGGCAACATATTATATAGATAAGTTTGTCTTCTTTAAAACTAATATTATAAGTTAATTTTCTTTAAGAAAACATTCAGCCATTTCACAATTATTTAAAAAAAAAAAAAAACGTTTCAATTTGCCGAAAAAGAATGGGAAGCAGATTTTTCTCAGGAATAAGAAAGAAAAAAAGATATATCTGAATAGCCATTCAAACTTATATCTCTCCATTTCACTGACTATCTATTGATAACGCGAATGACGCCAATCTTTTTTATTTTATTATTATTTTATTTACTTTTTTACTTTTTTTTTTATTTTGAATGGCGTCAAGATCGAATGGGGAAGAATGCAATAATTGTGCAATTAGAATAATAAAAAATAGCTTGGGAAAATTTTTTCCCAATATATGTTTGTTAACTTTGTTTATTTTTATTTTTTTTGCTGCTTTGTTTGTATCTGTTTGTGGAGGATTTTTTTTTATATGCAAATATACATGCATCTTCTAAAACAAAAGATAAAAGAAATTCTTTATTGGATATAATTCATAATTATATATATATATATATATATATATATATATATATATATATATATATATATATATATATATATATATATTATATATATATTATATATATATAGGTATATATTTTTATTATTATATATATAGTTATATATATTTGATATATATATATATATATATATATACTGCCACATATATAGTAAAATTAAGCTTAATACAACTATGTATCTTATATTATATGCTCTCATATGACTATATATATATATATATATATTTATATAAAGAATTTTATTATATATATATATATATATATATATATATATATATATATATATATATATATAAAGATGAGAGAGAGAGAGAGAGAGAGAGAGAGAGAGAGAGAGAGAGAGAGAGAGAGAGTAGAGAGAGAGAGAGAGTAGCTAGACTGCTAACTACTGAAATAAGTTCTTGGTTAATGTCGCAAACTTGATATTTTGTAGCAATAAATTATTAATTAAAAGCACAACCCCCCAAATTACATTATTTTTAGAACCATTCGAAAGCCTTATTGTTTAAATAGCCCAAAATATACACATACACAGACACACACACACACACACACATAATAATATCACACATATATATATATATATATATATATATATATATATATATATATATATATATATATATATATATATATATATAAGCACAAACACACATATATACACACACTCACATACATATATATAAACGTATCAATAAACACATCCTCACCTACACACACGTGAAAATACATACACACAGATACCTACACACACATGAACACACACACCCTCACCTACACACATAGATACCTACATACAAATATGAACACACACACCCTCACATATACACACATAAACATATACACACTCACCTACACACACACATGAATACACACACACACCCTCACCTACACACACAGATACCTACACACACACAGTCAATATTTTTGACCGAGAAATATGATAAGCTCTTTATTATATTCCATTATTAATTGACTACTATAAATTTTTTTTTTAAATATATATTTTTTTAAATAGTTTTTGAATTGCAAATGGAAACGTTCGCTAT
>JABUQX010051845.1:62500-87500 GCA_015478945.1 Trachelipus rathkii
AACTATTTTATTCATTCAGTTATTATTATTATTATTAATTAGTTTTTATTATATATTATGTAGTAAACTTTGTTATGTATTTAATTATTGATTAATTTGATTATTATTATTATTTGTCATCAGATATGTATTATTATTATTTATAATGGTATAATTAATATTATTGATATGTATTATGATTATTATTGATATTCATTATTATGTATATTATTATATATTTTTATTATTGATTAGTGTTGGTATATTATTATTATTATTATATTTATTATTGTATTGCTATTGTTAAAACTGAGGCTTTTAACAGAAGAAGCCGCGGAGTACTTGACGTATACATTATCGATAGTAGTATATTATATATATAATGATATAGTAATATATATATTATATATATTGTATAGTATATATATATCTTAATACCACACAACAATATATATATCAAAATTATATATTAGTATATATATAACTATATATATTATATAGTTTATATATATATATATATATAAGTTCAGAAAGTATTATGTGCTAGTTAACTTCTTGCACGCCATATCTTAAAAACCAATTTATACCTTGATAGCAAAATTTTAATATCATTCTCAATATACTTTGATACCTTTTTACTTTTAACCATATAATGAGAATATATCAACCTGGCAACCTTGCAAAAACTAAGCGAACCCGTGAACCGAATCTGGACAACGATTATCGGAGACCCATTTTTCTACAAGTGATTGCTGAGAAGGTTTTCAATTAATAATAAGATTACTATATATAGAAAATCATTTTAAACAACCGGCACGGTATTTCGTAGCCGTGTATAAATGTTATATATTTAATAAAACCAATTTGTCATCTTTCCTCAATCGTGTACACACTATGTCCTTTGTAATCTATATTAAGGGAGCGCGCAAACGTTATTGGTTTTCTCCGTTTTTTTAAGTGACAAATTGCCTAATGTAATAAGAGTTATATTTTGACTATAAACTGATTAGCTTCTAATAAGTAGTTTGGTAAACAAGCAATTTATCTATAACAAAGTTTGTGAAATATGTTATAGTATATTATACGATAGATCTTGGATCATGAAAGTTCTATTTTAATGTGTTGACTTTGGGGTTTGGTAAAGAAGACAGTGGAAGTATTGGGTAAAAAGTACGAGAGAAAAGTATGCGTGATAGAAGGACCAGTTGAAAAAAGTATATGTTAAGTTCGGACGCTGCATCTGCACGTCCATGATTTATGACCATCATATTTATAATCAAGATATCTCTAAAGCAATATATTTACAAAGTAATGTTTAAATATTGTATTTAGTTCCTGTAGAGTGCATAATTATGTAATTATATATTATAATCATAATTTTAATCATAATCAAATAATTCATAAAATATAATCACATAATATTTAGTGCACAATTATATAATTGCATAAAATTATCACATAGTATAATCATATTGTATTTTTATTATTTAATATATGATGTTGAATAATATATCATATAATGAATAATTATTTAATTATATATTATCAAAATTATATTTTTTTAATAATTATGTAAAATAATCATACAATATAGTCATATAATATTTGGTATGTAATCACATCGAATGTAAAGCATAACTTTTTAATTATGTAATGTCAATGATATTTTAATGATACAATATATAACTTAATAACAACGTAAATAAGCAAATCTAACTCTTTTCCCGTTTACGGCCAAGATAACTTTGTTACAATGTATTTACAAAGTAAATGTTTAAATCTTGCATTTAGCTCACGTAGTTTTCATAATTATCCAGTTACATAATATAAACATATATTTAATCATAATATAATATAAACATATAACATGCAACTTTTACTCATATAATGTAAGGTTCATTATTATCTAATTATATAACAATTATATATTATAATCATAATTAATAAATGATCATATACAAAAACATGTAATCAAATAATATATAAACTAGTTAATCAAATCTCCCTGCTGCATTCCCATTTAGAATCAGGATAACTTTTGCAATGTATTAAACCTTGTATTCAGTACACATACTGTGTATAATTATCTAATTACATAATATAATCATAAATTTAATCATAATGTAATATGATAATATAACATATAACGTGTACTCATATAATGAAAAGTTCATAGTTATCTAATCATGTAACAATCATATATTATTATCATAATCTATAATCATATATAAAAAATGTGCTATCTAATAATATACAGATTATTACGTGTACAAATATAATGTAAAATTCATAATTATCTAATCATATAACAAACAGATATTATAATCATAATCTCTAATCATATATAAAAAGTGGTCTAATAATATGAAGATCATCGCCTGTAATCATATTATGTAAAAGTTCATAATTATCTAGTCATGTAACAATCATATAATTTTATCATAATCTATAATCATACATAAAAATGTGTAATGAAATAATATGCAGATAGATAAGCGAGTTTTCTACTGCTTTCCATTTACAATCAAGATAGCTTTGATACAATGTATTTGCAAAATAAATGTTTAAAACTTGTATTCAGTTCACGTAGTATGCATAACTATCTAATAACATAATGCTATCATATGTTTAATCATAATATAATAAAATCATATAACATATAACATGTAATCATATAATGTAAAGTTCATATTATCTAATCATAATAATCATATATCATAATCATAATCTATAAACATATATTAAAAAAAGTGTAATCTAATAATATGCAGATTATAACGTGCACTCATGTAATGTTAAGTTCATAATTATCTAATCATGTTTCAATCATATATTATAATCATAATCTATAATCATATATAAAAAACGTGTGATTTAATAATATGCAGATTACCAACAAATTTTCCTACTGTTTACCCATTTAGACTCCGGATAACTCTTTTACAATGTAATTACAAAGTAAATGTTTAAATCTTGTATTCAGTTCATTCAGTATGCATAATTATCTAATCACATAATGTTATTATATACTTAATCATGATGTAATAAAATCATATATCACATAACATATAACATGTAATCATATAATGTAAAGTTCATATTATCTAATCATAATAATCATATATCATAATCATAATCTATAAACATATATTAAAAAAAGTGTAATCTAATAATATGCAGATTATAACGTGCACTCATGTAATGTTAAGTTCATAATTATCTAATCATGTTTCAATCATATATTATAATCATAATCTATAATCATATATAAAAAACGTGTGATTTAATAATATGCAGATTACCAACAAATTTTCCTACTGTTTACCCATTTAGACTCCGGATAACTCTTTTACAATGTAATTACAAAGTAAATGTTTAAATCTTGTATTCAGTTCATTCAGTATGCATAATTATCTAATCACATAATGTTATTATATACTTAATCATGATGTAATAAAATCATATATCACATAACATATAACATGTAATCATATAATGTAAAGTTCATATTATCTAATCATAATAATCATATATCATAATCATAATCTATAAACATATATTAAAAAAAGTGTAATCTAATAATATGCAGATTATAACGTGCACTCATGTAATGTTAAGTTCATAATTATCTAATCATGTTTCAATCATATATTATAATCATAATCTATAATCATATATAAAAAACGTGTGATTTAATAATATGCAGATTACCAACAAATTTTCCTACTGTTTACCCATTTAGACTCCGGATAACTCTTTTACAATGTAATTACAAAGTAAATGTTTAAATCTTGTATTCAGTTCATTCAGTATGCATAATTATCTAATCACATAATGTTATTATATACTTAATCATGATGTAATAAAATCATATATCACATAACATATAACATGTAATCATATAATGTAAAGTTCATATTATCTAATCATAATAATCATATATCATAATCATAATCTATAAACATATATTAAAAAAAGTGTAATCTAATAATATGCAGATTATAACGTGCACTCATGTAATGTTAAGTTCATAATTATCTAATCATGTTTCAATCATATATTATAATCATAATCTATAATCATATATAAAAAACGTGTGATTTAATAATATGCAGATTACCAACAAATTTTCCTACTGTTTACCCATTTAGACTCCGGATAACTCTTTTACAATGTAATTACAAAGTAAATGTTTAAATCTTGTATTCAGTTCATTCAGTATGCATAATTATCTAATCACATAATGTTATTATATACTTAATCATGATGTAATAAAATCATATATCACATAACATATAACATGTAATCATATAATGTAAAGTTCATATTATCTAATCATAATAATCATATATCATAATCATAATCTATAAACATATATTAAAAAAAGTGTAATCTAATAATATGCAGATTATAACGTGCACTCATGTAATGTTAAGTTCATAATTATCTAATCATGTTTCAATCATATATTATAATCATAATCTATAATCATATATAAAAAACGTGTGATTTAATAATATGCAGATTACCAACAAATTTTCCTACTGTTTACCCATTTAGACTCCGGATAACTCTTTTACAATGTAATTACAAAGTAAATGTTTAAATCTTGTATTCAGTTCATTCAGTATGCATAATTATCTAATCACATAATGTTATTATATACTTAATCATGATGTAATAAAATCATATATCACATAACATATAACATGTAATCATATAATGTAAAGTTCATATTATCTAATCATAATAATCATATATCATAATCATAATCTATACACATATATTAAAAAAAGTGTAATGTAATATTATGCATATTATTCCGTGAACTAATGAAATGTTAAGTTCATAATTATCTGATCGTTTACCAATCATATATTATAATCATAATCTATAATCATATATAAAAAACGTGTGATTTAATAATATGCAGATTACCAACAAATTTTCCTACTGTTTACCCATTTAGACTCCGGATAACTCTTTTACAATGTAATTACAAAGTAAATGTTTAAATCTTGTATTCAGTTCATTCAGTATGCATAATTATCTAATCACATAATGTTATTATATACTTAATCATGATGTAATAAAATCATATATCACATAACATATAACATGTAATCACATACACAACCTATATCCTTATAATAATAATAATACAAATAATATTTTTATTCCAAATAATAATGAAAATTTACTGATTGGATTTCAAATCAGCAAGTGTTAATAAACCACCAAATTATTTCTACTGAATCCATATGTCAATCCAAAAACTACAACAGCTACGCAGTGAAAAAGAGATATACATTTGCTGAGGATATTGCCTTGAGTCCAATTTTAGGCGGGAATAAAAGGTAAAGTAGAATAAATGAGAAGTAAAAAAAGAATGAATTATGCCACATATGAGCTGCCAACAAAGGAACCAAACTATATCCGACGTGAGCGTAACCAAACGTCACCTACAGAAGAACAAGCGCGGGGAGAAACAGGTGATGTCAGATTTTTATGGCGACATTCCACCTAGGGACCGAACATTGACGATATACAGACAGCTTCAAGGGAAGCTCCTAAGACAATAGCAGTAGCGATGACCAGTCACGGAAATCAGGCAGATAAAGAGATAGCGAAGAATAGATACCAAGTAAAGTACAGTAAAAAAGACACATGGGTGAAAAGGTTATTGGTAAATCGAGAAATGGTGTAAGTAATTAGACGGTGTAGTTTAGCCACTCTAAGTGAGAGGCCTCTAGTTGGTTAACGACGTGAGACCTGTTTAATTGGTTACTCGTTAAAATAAATAAGACTTCATTAAATTTGCTTTTTTTTAAACTAAACGAATATACCCCAAGGTATACCGCACCGATGGCAGGATCGCGCGCGGGAAGGGGCATACTCAAGTGAGGCCTGTGATGCCGCGGCGGAACTAACCGTGAGCGATTCTCGTGGAGGCTAGATTCCCCCCCTACGAGCGGTGAGAACCGAGTCGGGATATCCGGAACAGAGCCACCGGAGGCATCTTGGTGGGAGGTAATGTTGTGGAGTGATGTTCGCGAGGGGGTCCTACTGCCCCTCCACCTTCGAGTGGGAGTGATGGGACGGTCACCTCACCGCTGTGATGTATCTCCCGTCGGACTGCGCAAGCACCTCTAGACTAATTGAGCCGTGTAAATTACCTTTACAAATAATATGAAATTATATATATATAGATATTAAGATAGATTAAGAGATATGAAGGATATACTATGAGTGAGTATATTATATATATATATAATAATATATATAATAGATATTAATTATATATTAAATATATATATATAATAGATATATAATAATAATTATATATATATATTATATATAATATAGTATATTATTTATAAGATATATTATAGATAATGAAATACATTTAACCAAACCTTATACTAATATCCACACA
Source organism: Trachelipus rathkii (assembly GCA_015478945.1). Classification (NCBI taxonomy): domain Eukaryota; kingdom Metazoa; phylum Arthropoda; class Malacostraca; order Isopoda; family Trachelipodidae; genus Trachelipus; species Trachelipus rathkii. Next base: position 68,916 of record JABUQX010051845.1, read on the forward strand.
CATATCACCACACACATACACACACACACACACACACCACCACATAACATAACACACACTAAAAACACACTAACATACACACACACCACACATATAATTATATATAACACTTTATACTTGAATTTAATACATTATATAGATGGACAATCATTCAGTTACTAACGTGTACTTTTGATCACATTGACTGCTTATTATTCTCATTATTTGTAGTATTCATGCCCGCGCTGACTCCTGAACCAAAACATTTATATAATAGAACCACATAGTTGCATATAGACCATTTATTTTATTGCATTTTGTTTAATATTTTAAACACAGTTTCTCGTTTGTTATGTACTTTTCTTTTTACGCTTTCTACTTATTCTTTATAATTTATAATATTTACAATCTTAAAGTATTGCAGCATCTAATAATTTATAATTTTTATTTATATCTTTTTTTTTCTGAAGACGTCTTTTAGCATTTATATTTATATTAAAATATTTGAAAGGTTTTTTTTTTTTTTCTTCTATATTTTTTTTTTAAATTAACTTTGTAATTTTATTTTTTTGTTTTTTCTATTTGGCATTGGTTTTTCTCATCCATTATTTTTGTAACTAATAAATTTATTTTCATTTTATTATTTATATATTCTTGAATAATATTTGCTATTTTTTCTTACTACCCGAATGTCTTTAGTATATATCATGGCTTATAATTTCTTTTTTAATTTTCATAACCTACATCCTACTCTTATCTTCGCTACCTCATTCTCATGATTCTGATTTGCATCGATTTTTGGATTCTTTTTTTGTATTATAAATTTTTTTTTTCTCGTGTTTATTTCATTTTTTTTTGTAGTTGTAGATAATAATTATTTTATATTTATAAATTATATTAATAGTTCTTTATTTTTAGATCTTAACGTATATATTTTTCTCTAACGTCATGTATGCTTATTATTATGTTTAACAAGCTCTTTATTTTTAATAAAGGTTATTTCAAATAAAAGTTATTCCATATAAGTTATCTTTAGAATATAATGAACCCCTAACAACAAAGCAAAACCTAGCATACCTTAAGCACGAAAAAACATCTAACATCAACAAAGTTCCACACTTACAACAGTAAAGTAACTAACATAGCAATACAAAGCGTATACTACTCCCTTACATTCTCTTTGTTCATACCCTGATAAATGATCCTAACAATTTCAAATTATTAATTTTACATTAACATTGTATATATGTATCTTAATCAAGATAATTTTGATGTACAGTAAACGTGAGAATTTCTGCAGAGGTCTGTATGATAATTATGAAAGGTTAATAAGTACTGATTTTTTAAACTGTGATTTCGAAGCAATATAAAATAAAGGAATTAAATTACAATTATAGTTAAGAAAAATTAATATACAATGAAAGTTAATTAAATTAATTAGGAATCCCAAAAAGCTGTGTAGGGAGTATATAGAAATATTTAAAATAGGTATGATATATATATATATATATATATGAGGTGAGTCTTATTAAGTATATTTATTTATGTATGCATTAATGTTAGTTACTTTAAACGGGTATTGTTATAAGTAGTATATAATACCTTAGGGTTATTGGAAACTATTTATTTATAATATTTAAGACTCGTTATATTCTAATAGTAAAGTACTTATAAGTATATATGCTATATTATTAATAGTATGTTGTTTGAGTATATTAGTTAAATACTAATTATTAATTACTATTAGTCTAATATATAGTAGTTTAGATATATGTTTTTATGTTATGCATTATGCATTTTAAAGGGTATAGTTATAGTATATAGAAAACTATTTTGCGTACTAGTATATTGAGCAGTTAATATATATAACAGTATGAGTGCTGACGTCCTGCAGGGTCTCGTGCATTCAACTCGTGCTTCAGCTCGAGTTTGACCATTAGGAAAAAGACAAACGGTTACTATGGGTTTGTATGTCAGGGAAGAGTGCTCCGCAAATTCAATATTGGACTGACTACGAAAGAGTAACGGATTAATCATTACATTGATTTTTTGAGCGAAAGTTGGTCGATAAATGATATTACATATAAACATATGAATAAGATTGATAGCAAACATTTGAAAAAAAAGGAAAAAAATAAAGAAGAGCCGCTATTATAAATACCGCCTTATTATAACATTAGAGAAAATCTAGCTGATATCATTTTTGTGCTGTTTTAAGCAGAGAGGTTGAAGGAAAAAAATTGTCCATTGAGGAAATTCAGGTGTGTAATCATTTGTTAAAGATAGGGTTGGGTATGGTTTTTGAAATTGACTATTATAAATATTAAAGTAATAAATTATATAACAAAAAATATAAATTAAAACAAAATAATAAAAATATTTACTAAAATAAATTAAAGCCTAAAACGTTCAGAATATTTCATAAAGAAACTATAAAACCTTGAAGAGTCTTAAGAGAACCATTTCTGAGTCTTAGACCTTTTACGCTAAAAGAAAAGATAAATTTATGTACTATGAACAAAAAATGCAAATATTTCAATCTTACAAAAGAATTACTATTCAATACATTTATAAATATATAATGAAATAAATAATTATAGATTATAAGAAATACAAATCTTTTTAATAAACGAATAAGCAGATAATATATAATAATAATAATATATATATAGATATATATATATATATATATAATATTATATATATAATATAAATAATTCCCATAAAATAAATATGGGGGATAATAATCAATTAAGATTTTAATTATTTTTTAAGTGGAAATAAGTAATTATCTGAATGAAAAATAATTGAGAAAACTATTAAATATAAATATAATAATTTAATATATAATAATTAAAAATAAACAATACTATATATGATTAGTTTTGAAACAAAGTAGAGAATCATAAAGAATAATAGAAACTCGAAATGTACAAAAATACAGATTACCAGAAAAGAGAGCCAAAACGAAAGTATAGCCTTATATTGAGATACAGACGATCTCTGTTATGATTATAGAAAGGTTGGGTCATTAAAGTCTTGATCCTTATCTACTCTCTAATTAATATAATAAATACAACAGTAGACAAAAACGTATGTTATTATTTGAACAGTTTTGATGCACATTTGCTAGGCAACTACAGAGATTGGTTCATTCCCTTGCATGAACAACAAATCAAATTCAGTGTGTAGTCACTGTTATAACTTTATTATACTCATAGTGGATTTTGCCCAAAGTATATTTATATGTTCATAAAAGTTATCAATAAGTACCTTTAAGTGAGAAATAATTAGCAGCAATAGTAACAATTAGTAAACTTTTTTATGTGTTCGTTGATTTATGTAAAAAATATCGTCATTTGCCATTTTCAAAGTAAAGTATTAACCCAAAAAGTTTAGCTACTAGCTTTATGTTTTTAAAACATGATTACAATTTATAAGAAAATTTTTAACTTTGTAACAATCAAAGACATAAAAATAAATTTAAATAAGGAGACCTCAAATAATCAGCCGAAAAGTTAAGATATAAAAAATGCTATTCTAAATATGACTAATAAAATTACTCCTTTAAATAGATATCATTCAAGACTCAAATTCAAAAAAGTCACAAATTGTTGCATGCAAAAAACATTAAGGCTTTCACGAGTATTTGGCGAGAGGACTGTCCTTTTGTGGGGTGTGTTGTTACTTCCTACCTTACACTATGAAATACGCTCTTTCTCTCGACTGATGAAGGAGGTGCTGATAATTATTGGCCTTGCAGGCACTGATTAATAATGAAAACCTTGTTGCCCATTTCATGCCAGCCGGCAGTAGAGGATTCTCTTTCTGAAGCTCTAGGGAGTGAGCGGGCATGCCATGTTTCGTTAGAGCCTCATCTCCTCTTGCTACATACTGGAGGAGGTGTGGGACGTCAGGTGTCTAATGTATACATCTTTGCTCCTTGATTGACATGATCTCAGTTTTTAACAGATGAAGTTCTCAACTGGGTGTGATCCTTTGAAGGTGAATATGAGATGTCAATGCATAATTCTCGGCCCATCAAGTTCTAACAATCCTAAAATTCACTCAATTCTGTCAGAGTAGGGTGTTGTTATTTGCTGAAAAGCCACATTAGTTTCGTGCAGGGGCTATCAGTGCTGTTCCAGGGCAGTAAGGCGGGCTCCACTCTTGTCTCTTGTGTGTGGGTTTTTTTTTGGTTTTTTTTTTGTGCAAGGCGAGAAGCTACCTCGGGTATGCTAGATTTAATGCGATCTAGATGGTTCACAGGTTCGAGGGGAGTGCCATTTCTCTTGGTGGGGTTTCAGCTAGCTTAAGGAATGCGTGCTTTTATTTAGGAACTGTTATGGTATTTATTTTGACAGTTGTTACCGCGCTCACGGGCAGAACCTATTCAAGGAGGTGTGTGGTTGAACGCCTCAAAAATCCATCTAACGCAAAATTACGCAGAGGGATGGCCACATGACGCAGTTTTTTTAGTGAGACTGTGGTGAGGAAAGTTAACTTGCGATTGTTGAGGAAACACAGCGATGATGGGAAAGAGAATCGCACAGACACAGAGCTGGGCGGTCAGGTGTGCGTTGGTGAGTCGTGGGTCTGGTGGTGGGTGGTTCGTCAGATTGTCAGCGGTTGCCGGTTTGAGGGTGGGCGTGGCAGGGGGGGTGGGGGGGCTATAGTTATAGGAGGGGAGCGCCAGGTAGAAGTGTAATTGGAGGTATGGAGTGGGGTGCTAGTGTGTTAAGTATGATGAAGATATATCAGTATCTCAGAAAAGAAAGAATTAGAAAAAAGTATTAAAGTGATGTGATCTGTTTAGAAGAGATAGGAAATAGGATAGAGATTAGGGTATAGTAATAAGTAAAGTAAGAAAAAGATAGTTAGATATAAGAATAATTAATAGGAAAAGAAAATAGGGGGTTATTTAAAGAATTAAAAAAGTTTCACGAATGCTTGAGAAGCAGAGCCAACATAACACCTAGAAATTCTATCCAGTGGGCAGCGACTGTAGCGGGTGTAGATTTGTAAGGATAGAATAAAAAACGAGCAAGGAGCATTCTGAAAGTGTTAAAGAGTTGGAAGCAGAATGACGATCATAAGAGTGTTGAAGATGAAATTGGTCAAGGTCATCGAACATATGATAAGCAAAGCTGCGGTCCCCCGCGGATTTAGAGTCTAGCAATTGTTGCAGGTGAGGAAGATCATTAGATAAAAGCAGGAATAAGGGTAGGGAGATAAAACAGACCGTGAGGACAACACACCACTAATTGACAGAAAAAGAAGAAGTCGCCCCATCAGCAACAAGAGCCCAGGGATTGAATTGATTTTTTGAAACGAAAAGCTAGAACATATAGTAAGCAAGAGGAAGAAGGAAACCAAAGACAAGGAAAGCTGCGGGTGAGCACGAGCCAACGTGACGACGTGCCATAACCCGTCAAATGCTGTGTTGGATATGGTCGGAACACGCACGACACAACTAAACAAGGACATTTCGCCGTAGTTCCTTAATAAATAAAATAAGGGCATTATACCGCCATGCTTCAGCTTATGTTCTTGGCTACAAACAGAAAAAAAGAAGAGTCGCAGTAGAAAGGAAAAAAAAATTTAAAAACTAAAAAACAAAAAAAAAAAAAAAAAACTTTTTTGAAAAATAAAAAAAAAAATAAGTTTGGAAAGTACTTAGACTTAAATGGAAACAATAAAAAAAATTCTCTTAAAAACAATAAAGATTGGGTTCGGCAGTGGCAAGTTGAGGGAAAGCGCACACAATGAAAGGATCTTTTACGTAATTAGTATCGAATAGGAAAGGTAATATGGAGGGCGGCCAGTAAGCAAGATCTCGATATGACACAACCAATCGTCGAAATCCGTATTCGTTGAGTATATTAGAAAAGCACTAGGCGAGAAAGAGGACTCAAGAATGGAAGTCGTAAGAAGTTGAGAAGTTGAAAAAGTTTCTATAAACGACTCACCTGAGCAAAATTATTTGGTATACTTAAAATTGAGTGTTTTAGTTGAATATTGGGGCGAAATAGTATATTTAAATTAAAAGTAAGTATCAGAAGAGTTCAAATGACAATATCATTTTTTTTATTCGGAATAGTTGGAAAACTATATGCGCGCTTCCAAATACACTGAGATAAGTAATTAGAGAATTAAAATATAATGAATTATAATGAACTATATGTTAAATATAAAAATAATTTATAGTCGTTGTAAATGTTTAAAGAGTCGCAATAGTCTCTGGCTTTATTGTTTCGCATTAACTTAGAAAATTTTAGTAATTTTGAACGAAATTAGGTTATTGTAAATGAATATGTTTAGTGTCTTAGTTTAGTTATTTTAGCTTGAATGTAAATTAAAACATAAATATTTTAAGAGATATGTTTGAAAAAGTGTTGCATATTTTATTTAACTTGAAACGTTTGATATATCTGCCATCACACACGCACAAACAACCACAACAACAAACACAGCAACAACAACAACGCAACAAACACAACAACAACATTTCAACGAGCAACAACAAAAACATGTTCAAGCAATCAGACGAACTGATCAACACAATGCTAACAAAATCGAACATACGAAACAAGCGACATTTCAACACAAACAAACTACAGCAAAGAAATTATTTTATGTTATTATACCAAAATATGACTTGAATAACAATAGACAATAGATCAATAGAAATCAAAGATCAATAGACATGGCCACATTGTCCGGACGGCTAGATTTGTTTCACTTAAAACATAGTCTTATCCTTCTCTACTGCTGTGTAGGTATTAAAAATGCAAGAGTTTTTTAAGATATATAAAACAAAAAAAGAATAAATTTTAGTAAAAAAACAAAATATTTAAGAAAATTGAATAAATAAATTAATATTATGTATAATAGGTCTTGATTACAAAGCAGACGTCATTCTTAATTTGACTTTCAAGTTAAAAATCAAATAGATAAAGGATATGGATGGTAGAGGATAAGTGGGTGGTTATGAGTACACTATTTACCCGATTTACTGCCGTTAGGGTTATGTCAAAATGTCTATCAATTTTTTTAAGTTCATAAACAATAAAATAGAATAAAATTTTAGTAAAAAACAAAATATTTAAAGAAGACAAAATAAAACAAAAAAAATAAAGGTTTTGTGTTATGTCTATACAATAAATTATGACTTAGATACAAAAATATGACAGAAATCAATAGATCAATAGATTAAATAGATCAAGCTATAACAGAATGTGTGAGTGGCCGATGGGCAGTTGATGTAAACTGATTTTACTGCGATTTTAGGGATGGAAAACATAATGACAATTTTATAAAAAAATATTAACTGTATGAATCCAAAAATAGGATCAATAGGATCAATAGATCGTTGAAGTGATAAGGGCATTAAGGGACGTGATCTCGTGAGAGGTTATTTATTACTGTTTACTGATATTACTGCTGTAAGAGTATGACGAAAAAGCATAAGAGACAAAATTTTAATAAAAATATGACGTGATCAATTAATCAATAGAAGAATAATGATCGAATAGAATCAAAACGCATTATAGTGATTATCGTTGGTAGGCGCAAGGAGTAGGATGGTGGTTTGATTTACGATTTACGGATTTTACTGTTTTATGATTTACTATTACTGCTTTCTGATTACTGATTTACATGATTTATACTGAAAGGTGAATGAAAAAATGAAATCAATATTGGTTTGTTTAAAAGGTGACTAACACAAATAAAAGAGAGTAATAAAAGGTTGGTTTGTAATACAAGAAATTTGGCCTTTTCTGTTGGAGTATAACAACATAATTATCCGATAGCGAAATATAGACTTGAGAGAGTCTAAGTAGATCAAATAAGGAATTGCTATATACTAATATACAAAGTTTTAGGTTAGAGATAAATGATTTTATGGCATACATGGATGGGGTAAGGGGAGGACCAGAAGAGATGGGATGGTTTTGTTCGAATTAACTGATTTACTGATTTACTCTGATAAGTACAATGTAAAAAGATTCACAGAAAAAACTTGACATTTTAATTTATAAGCATATAAAGTATTTATAAAGTGAAATATGTGTTCTCGTCTATAGCGAACATATCATTCACCCGTATAAGATGCAATAATCTACACTCATGAATACGTTATTCAATAGAGATCAACTGTATGAGCATAGTTGATCCAGGGGATGCGGTAGAGGACTAAGAGTGGGTGGTTGATTAACTGATTTACTGATTTACTGCTTTAGGTTATGCAAAAAAGCAAATTTTTTTAAGTTATAAAACATAAAAAGAATAAATTTTAGTAAAAACAAAATGTTCAAAGAAAACAAAACAAATAGATCAATAGATCAATAGTCAATAGATCACGGGATGGTGGGAGGTGGGGCTTGATTAACTGATTACTGATTTACTGCTTTAGGGTATGTAAAAAATACATGAAAGTTTAGATAAAAAATATCAATGTATCATAAATCAATAGATCAAATAGATCAATAATCATGGATGGGGTTGGAGTAGGTGGTTTGATACTGATTTACTGATTTACTGCATTTAAGGTATGTAAAATGTAATTTTTTTACGTTATAAACATAAAAAGAATAATTTTTTTAGTAAAAACAAAATGTTTAAAGTAAATAAAACAAAAATAAATAAAAGTTTGAAAAATAAAGTTAGAAAAATAAATTTAAATAAAAATTTTTAAAAATTAAAATAAAAAATTAAACACAAATATAAAGTTAAAATAAAACTTTATAAAAAAAGTGTAAAAAAAATATAAGAATAAAAAAAAAAAAAAAAAAAAAAAAGAAAAAAAAAATTAAACACAAGTTTAAACTAAAAAAAACTTAAAAAAAAAAAAATAAAGTTAGAAAAATAAATTTAAATAAAAATTTTTTTTAAAAATTAAAATTTTAAAAATTAAAATAAAAAAAAAATTTAACACAAAGTATAAATGTAAAATAAAACTTGTAAAAAAATAGTTAGAAAAAAAAAAATTAAACACAAAGTTTAAATGTAAAATAAATCATATAAAAAAAATAAAGTCAGAAAAATAAATCTGAATAAAAAGCAAACAAAAAAACAAAAAATAATTATTAATTAATGCATAGAAAAGAAATGAGATTTGAAAATATAAATGTCAGTCCTTTCAACATTTAGAAAACGGGTATCTTTTGCATGATGCAATGCCAATTAACGACATACATGTTAGACAGAACATTATCGTGAACAGTTAATGTGCTATTGTATATTAACGAATTTGTTTTAATAACTCGGCACGCACCGGCTCCAAGCACCAGGCCGTATACCAACTCTGTCTTCTTCTCAGACTCTTTCCTTCATCCTTCCTTCTTCCTCCTTCTTCCTGCTTCCTTTCTTCTTCTGTTTTGCATTCCATGCATTTTTTTTCAGTCGGGACCCCCCTCCGTTGGGGGTCCCAGACACCCTTTACGGACTTATAACCGTCTTTCGATGAGCTACACGGTCCAATAACATTATACTTTGAATAAAAAATGGGACTAAACGAATTTATTAACTCAGCACCGCCACCGGCTCCAGCACCGGTCACATGCCAACCCGACTCCTCTACTCAGACTCCTTCTCGCAACTCTTTCCTTCTCTGACTCCTCCTTCCTCATCTTTCCTCCTTTCCACCATTTCTGCCGTTTCTTCTCCTCGTTTGCATTCCATGCATTTTCTTCTTCTATTTTCAGGAGGGGCCCCTCCGGGGGATCCTTGAACTCCGAAGCCGAATCCGACTCGGAATCCTTTTCCAACTCCGAATCCTCTACCCAGCTCAAATTTCAGCCTTCTACAATCATTTCAATTTTTAGGGGGGCGTGTGCCCGCCCCCCTTAAGGGGGGGCGCTGGGTACGTAATCCTGGGCGGTGCGGGGCTATAACGGTTAAACTATATATATTTATATTTATTTATTTAATTTTTTATTTATTATTTATTTATTTATTTAATAATTATTTATTTATTTATTATTTTTTATTTTTTATTTTTTTTTTTATTTTTTTTTAGTTGTCGCAAGGGCGGTAATATACCCTCCGGGCGGTCGATCGTTTACTTTCGGTTTTACTTCCGGCCTTCAATATGTGTTTGAACTACAGCGATTAATCGACTGAATTATAAATAATTCTTTCCGAATATTTTTTAGTGCTACAAGTGCCAACACAGAGCACGTAGAACATACGATTTAAAGATCGATATAGGTTAATCGATCATGATAAAATCGAATTGGAACCATCAAGAAATGATCTTCGATCATTTAAAAACCTTGCTAGGAACCAAAAACCCCCTGATGGGGTCCGCCCCCTTTCGGAGGATTAAACCCTCCGAAACGGTCTTTCCAAGGACCTTAATTCGGGTCCTTCACCGACCTGAAAAACCCTAACTTTACTATCAAACGGCTAAAATCTAATGAATATGATTTGAAATTTCCAAGTGCAGCTGCCACATGACGGAATTTTCCAAAAACCGTCGCTAGTGATTTTCAAGTCTTTGCTTCGACGTGCAGGCTGCCAATGGGGAAAATCCCAAAATCCTCCGGAGTTAGGGATCTGACCTGAATTATGGACAGAAGCTCCAAAAAAAAAGGACAAGGTAAAAAAAAAGGTCAAGTGTCGTCCAGATCTAGTCAATGTTCAGGTTTGCGTAGTTGGTCACCCCTTACTTACTACTATAACATACATTTTCCCGATAGACACTACATTTACACTATACACACGTACAAACCACTGCCAAACCCTTTGTCGCCATGGCGTCAATTTTGACCACTGGGTAATTTTTGTCTCCTTTTAGGGCCTTAGCCCTTTGATGTCTTAACCTTGTTTGACCATGATATTTCGGCCTTGACCTCGCAGCAACGATGGGTCAATTTTGACCCACGCTAACTGATGGCTTTTGATGGTTCCCAACACCGTTAAGAATATCTAGTGGATGTTCATTAGTGTTCTATTATCTTCTATATTATCTATGAGTGCCTGGTGAGTGCCAGGTGCAGTGCCAATGAGTGCCAATGATGCCAATGATGCAGTGAGTGCCAAAGGAGTGCCACATAGTGCCAAGTGAGTAGTGCCACATAGTGCCAACTAGGTGCCATTTTTTCAAGCCTTTCTAGCCTCCCCTGAGCCTAGAAAGCCCCAATATGGGTATCTACCCCTAGGTTATAAGTATGAGGAATCGAAGGTGTATATTACAAGTTGCTAGAAGGCTTCCTATGAGTTAGTATTTTTTCTAACACTTATACCACGACTGAATATATACTAAGAGCTACACATTTGAAAGGGCCCCGAACGATTCAGAGTACCGGTCCGCCGACCTGCGAGCGCTGCGAAACCGCCGTGGCCGCCGTGCGCGCCGCGGGCGCCATCGTGCTGGCGCGGCGTGCGCGCGCAGGCGCAATATGTCGGCGCACCCGCCCTCGCGTGCGTCCGCAGACGCAATATTACCGCTCGAACGAAAAATATGATATCAATGTAAAAACTATTCAAAGAATTTCTTTTCAAATATAGACTATTGGAGCTCATTCAGTTTTACGTACAATTGTACGAAGATTTTATTAACAAACAGATACTTTACAACCTTAAAGCAGTAATTCATAATCAATAGAGTGTATTAGATAGATAGGATGGGAAGGTGAGTGCTTTGTGTTACTGCTTTACTGCTTTAACTCTCTGCTTTACTGCTTTTAACTCTCTGCTTTACTTCTTTAACTCTCTGCTTTACTGCTTAACTCATATATAATTACATACTTAAAGCAGTAAATCAGTAAATCAATAGAGGTGTACCTAACACCTAGGGGATTAGTATGCTTTTTGTTTACTCTTTACTGCTTTAACTCAGTTTTACTGCTTTAACTCACATCTTTTACTGCCTTTAACTCATGTGTTTACTGCTTTAACTCATAATTTATTACATACATACTTAAAGCATAATCGAAATCAAAGAGGTTGTTACCTAAGGTAGTATGCTTTGTTTACTGCTTTACGGCTTTAACTTTCTGCTTTACTGCTTTAACTTTCTGCTTACTGTCTTTAATCTGTTCTGCTTTACTGTCCGTTAACTTTTCTCTTTACTTGCTTAACTTCTGCTTTACTGCTTTAAACTCATATGTTTTACTGTTTTAACTCATATATTTATAACATTATGTTTTCTTTTATATTTTTTATTTTTTTTTATACTTTTATTTTATTATTCTATTATTGTTTATTACTTTTATTTATTATTTCTATTTTATTTTGTTTAATACTTTTTATTTTTAATTTAATGTAAGATAAAAACACACAGAGTTTCCTATATAAACATTTTATTTTAATAAAAATTGTACGAAATTTTATTAAAAATCATATACTTACAGCTTAAAACAGTTAAACAGTAAATCAATAGAGGTCTTACCTAGCAACAAAGGTTAGTATGCTTTTGTTATACTGCTTTACTGCTTTAATTAACTCATATATTTATTATCACTTAACGAGGATGGATGTGGAGAAATTTACGTTCCGAAGTCCGCACATGTCTTGTAGCTGGGCCAACAGGATGTGGTAAAACCTTCTATATTAAATATTTTAAAGAAAATGGGATTTTGATTACAACGCCCTGTAAAAATAATATGGTGTAATAATGTTTTATCAGGAAAATTTAAAAGAATATAAAGATGTGATTCAATTTCATGGAAGCTTATACGATATTAAATCGCTGGACAATATACAAGGCCACAAAATTATTGTATTAGATGGATTTGATGCCACAAATTGAAGCGTTTGGAAATAGCAGAAGCGTTCACAGTTTATTTTCACCCACCATATAAATATCTCTGTGTTTTCATACGCAGAATATTTTTCATCAAAGCAAGCCTATGCGAAGTGTTTCTTTAACACACAGTATTTACTGTTGTTTGGACAGAAAGAGACATGAATCAAATTAATGTATTGGCAACTCAAATGTTTCCTCTCAAAGGAAAGAGTTTTAAAGTATATAAAGAGTTACTTCAATCCCCCACAGTTATTGATGTGTGAACTTCACCCCAAAAACACGCACCGAGTGCTGCTCCGTACCATTCTGCCCTATGAGATAGAAAATGTATACATACCTGAATAATAAGTAGTTGCAAAGTATTTACCGCTTATAAAAAAAAATTTAAAGTAACATCTGAAAAACGTAAACAATTATGAGGATAGAAATTCATCCAGGTGTGTATGGTGAAAGTCTGGTTAAAGCCTTAAAAAGGAAATGTTCTCTTTAAACAGGCCTCCAGAGGTAAAGCTACGGCGTTAGAAAACATCATTAAAAAAACTCTCCCTCAACATTAAAAAGTATTGAAAAATAAAAAACGTTTGACTACCAGAGAGGAGGAGAGTAATTCCTACCATTACTCTCTCCGTATAGCCCCCTATACTAAGTGGTTGTCCCATAAGTGAAGAAGGTTGCTGTACTTCCATATAATGAGTATGAGAAAATGAAGTATAATATACAGCATCTGTACAGAATTCAGTTCCTCAGATCCATCATTCACAACCTAATATGGCCAGTTATTGCCGCACACTGCGCCAAATCCACAATCCACAGTTTCATCAGTCACAACCCCCATATACGCAGGTATTACAGCCCAATGCATTGACATTACAACCTCTTCACACCAGCAGCACGTTGCACCAACAGAACCTTATATGTGAACGGACTCATATATCTTTCAGGCAGCCTGCTACCTCCTAGCTTATGATGATCCTAATTAACAGATAACCAAAATTGAGAAAGAAGTGTACAGATATTAAAGTCAACATTAACAATCCATAGAAACGCATCTGTATACCAGGATTTGCCATAAAAATTGAATAGATCTTAAACTTGCCACTACATCCATCCCTACGTATCCCGCTAACCGATGATGTAGATATAACTAATGAAGTAAAACTTGAAGTGAAAATGAAGATAAATTTTAAAATATCCTAGAGGAAGAGCTTACCTAATAGAGTGCGTAAATCAGGAATAGCTTTATTTTATTAATCAGAGACCAAATTAACTTGAATGAAGCAGGACAGATCGTAATTGATGAGGAAAAATTGAAGATCAAAATATTGTGGATTTGATAGCTGATCTCTCAACTAACTGGAAGAAAGGCCCTGTAAAAGGATGGAATGATATCAAAACAAGAACTCAGAACTATTAATTTCCCCAGAACTTAATCTTAAATACAAGACCATAGCAGACTTAGATAAATATCCCCATTGACACCTAGACCTGAGTCAAGTCCATCATGGCACTTCGTACCTTCAGATAAATTTAAACGTGTACCAGAGGACGGAATAAGAAAAACACCTTTATAATAGCCTAGTTTGGATTAAATCCGTAATAGTGTGATTGATCTATATATTTAGTTGTAATGTTTGTTATAAATAAAAAAGATTATTAAAATCTATTTTCTTTCTTTCCTGGGACCTAATATCACATTTTTTGTGACAAATATAAGTTATATATAAATAATAAGATATATATATAATATAATATATATATATATATAATATATAATATAGTATATAATAGATAATTATGAACGTAACGTGTGTCAGTAGACAATACATGGTAGTCGAAGAGTAGTTTGATATAGATTACTTCAATTGAGAGCCAAATATGTTTTGGGTTTGCACTTAGTTGTGGCTTTAAGTATCCAATATTGAGAAAAAAAGAGAGTAAAAAGCATATTTAGAGGTGAAGAGCATTTACTCTACAGAAGCCTGTAGAAAAAAATTTCCACACGAAACCATAATTCCGCAGCGTCATAGCATATGGCAGTTAATTATCGGAAATGATTATGATATGTAGCGAGCTCTTATAATGAAGGCTTTCCAATATATTACTTTTACAAATTGGACTTAACTCAGATACTTGATGGTTTGAAACCCTTAAAAGAATAAAGATCAGCCACAGTTGCCACTGCAGTACTGAAAATTATAGAGACGAGGTGGGAGAACACCTTAAAGCTGATCCTGGACAGATTCAGAATGGAATTCAAGGCGAGAAGAGTCAGGAGCTGCTTTGGAGTATGGTATAACATTACAACATTCCCCGTTAAACAAAGCGGCTATAGTTTGATAAGAGTACAGCCCGACGTATTTTTAAAAGACCTTATGCGATAGTGATTTAATAAAAATGAGAACTTTGGAAAATAAGTTCTACAGAATTTACTAATTCTATATAAACAGGTTCTTTACCCAGTTAGAACTATAAAGTCAACTCCTTTAGAAATGCTAAAGACACCATCCAAACCCGATCTACATGAAAAAGAAAAACCAAATAAAAGAATTCAGGAAAATAAAGGTTTATGAAAGAATAGTAAGAGTTATCTCGATCAATAGAAAGGTTTTAGAAAAGATATGAATCGGTTGACACTGAAGTTTTTTAAAGTTTCACAAAGCCCGGCATTCCGACGTGATAGTTAAATTATATGACGAGGATTTCAGAGGTGAAAAAATAAAAAGGAGTTCTATAAACAAGAAATACAAAAAATAAGGTTCAACCCTGTAACTATAAGTTATAAAATTAAAAAAAATATTTAGCTACGAGAGGTAAAGGAAAAAAGAAACAGGTACTTGTGAATGGAGGGGATACCCTTCTAAGTTTAATACTTATATAAATGCAAGTGAAGTTAAGAATCATTAATCAGTTACATTATAATCATGGAGAGTTTAGATCACTTTTATATAACTCTCCCGTGCTCAGCATCCGTTGGATTTACATCTGTTAATAAACTCGCTATTTTACAACTGTGTTAAAATCCTATACAACTTGATAAGAGAGGCATACGAATAGTGATTATGTGAAATATATTAAATACAGAATATGAAAATGTTACCTCACAATCTATTCGGATGTTGTTTGTACAGAAGTGTGTAGAAATGTTGTTGAAACTATATTAACAAGTGAAAGATACTTCGTGATCTACCTAGGTCCAGGATTGGCACAAAAGAATACTTCGTTGAAGAATTTACTTTGCGAAGGTTATATTTAAATCGGTGGCTGCTATTTTCAGTCATTTAAACGTTCTCTTTGATAAGAGTATTATGTAAGGATCTGGTATACAAAACTGAAAATGCGTAGCTATGAAGATAAAGTAATAAGATCTTAAGATCAAAAGTAAGTTGTTTAAACTCCCGAGATCGTGATGTGTTTTTTTTTCAGACTTTCACCATGGCAGCGTAAACATTTTCGTAGACGTGATGACGCTGAGCTGGATATACTTCATGATGTCCCCACTATGTTGAAGAGGTATACTATCTGTGGAGAACAACCGCATGACTCCACATAAACAAAAAGACGACGCAGACCGAGTACTGCATACCTGCATTACCTCCGAGATGCTCAACCACCCAGGTATGGCGTATGTATAAACAAATATAATTGATCATCAATATGTAGGTAATACTACAAAGCTCCTTTATTAAGAGTAGTAGATATTTTTCCCAAAAGGAGAGTAAAGTCTATAACATTCCACCTAATGTTTCATTATCTTCTCTGAATAGGGACAAAATTTTGACTCTGTACGCTGCATATAAAAGATGGAGAAGGAAAATCCTTCGCCGCTCTTCCCAACTTTGTTATCCAAAGTTCATATTAGAAAGAAGCAGATGCAGTAATTACAGCATAAGATTATATATAAGAAGTGTAGTCAGATATATTTTTCATTCATAACATTACCTCACAGGTAAAAGATAGTATAAGAAAGATACTCCTGTAATAATGGACGAAGAAAGGTATTCAGAGGATCAAAAATGCAGAGGGTATGGCCTTGGTGGATTTTTCGCCAAGCTATGGAGAAGTGCAAAGGCCTCTACTCAGGAGTGGTGGGGAATATATAGGTAAAAAAACTATGAAGAAAACAGGCTTGCAACTATTCAAATATTGCTGCTGGGAAATAATCCTTCGTGCAGCATTTAAAAAGACGTATTCCGTTTCAATGAGATGTTGGATGTGTTAAGCGTAAAATAAGACGTAAAATTGTCAGGTCAAGGACGAGGGGCAAGAAATTGTGTAAAGAAAAAAGACTAAGCGGAAAAAAACCTCTAAAGAAAAAAATTTTATTGATGTAGTTGCTATTTAATTACTATGCTGATAAAACTTTTATACGAGCGTGTATAAAGTAAAGTTTTCATGAAAATGTTCATTATACGACAGAGCTCGCACATGCAGATGCATTCCTTCATCCTTCTAGTCCTGAATGTTGTAAGAGTGAATTGGATCTCTTCTCCAAACCCTACACCAGATTAGCGTTTAAGCGAGGTCAACTTTATCAGTCAATTAATCCTTCTGCATTCAGATTACCAAACAGATGTTCCTCTATGAGTTCAAATTCCACGGACTTCTGATCCAGTACTGAATCCCTTAATGTTTTTTTTTATATGTAAAAAACGAAATTGACAAAACCTGATGGCACAGATCTTCCTACCGGTGATGACCATATAGTATATACAAAATCAAAATTCCCTGTATACATGTTTCACCCAGGTTGAAGTCTATCTTAAGGGAACTTCACTAGGATCAGCGGCAAATTATCCTTATAGAAGCTATATAGAACATTTGTTAAATAATTCAGATGATGCTAAACAGCTCATTCTCAAATCATGGGGTTTTACAGTTTCATAAATGAAAAACCGCTATATCGATAAGCAGCTAAAGTCATAAATTATACTTATGAATTTTACGTCGATTCAAATGGCGATATCTTCTCATCAAGAAAGAAACTCATTTCTACCAATCTGTAGAACTAGACTCCATTTATCACGGTTCAAATCCTTAAACTGTTGCTTTTAAAATAAAAAAAGTAAGGCCACTGCTACAGCTGTATGTCCAAACCTGTTTCAAGACTGTTGAGGCTTAATCTCTAAATGTCAGAAAAAGTGACAATTTATCACCACGCGTCATTTGGAAATTGAAAATCGCTTTTGAATACTACAGCAAAATACCCTATTAAGAGAGTTGAAACCAAAGATATTTAATTTCAGCGTCAAGGATTATCGAGTTCAATATCCTAACATTGGCGACGGAAATTTACACAGAAATAATAATAGGATTGGGAACAGAAGCCTACTCCGGAATTATTAAAAATTCACCCTATAGAATTCACACCTTTCGGACTTAGGTGTATCAGTTTACATGTGAATGGACAGCCCTACGGACGTGATTATGAAATGTATATACAACGGAGACCTATCTCTCTTTACTCGACCTTTTTTTACGACTTAATAGCCAATACTGTATCATTTAATGATAGCGGGACAGGTTTAAATCTTGAAGAATACGCAAAGAATAGTAATTTATACGCCTATTATCTTACTGCAGACCTTTCAGCTTGTAACGCCTATCATTTAAACATTTTGAAAAGGGCACCTTAGGACTAAGTCTCTCTTTTGGATCGAGTCTACAATCGCCCATCACTGTAGTGGTCTATCTTGAGAATCCTCAACTCATTGAAATTGACAGAGTGGTACGCACTATTTTTGAATTATTAAAGTATGAATGAAGAGGAAATAAAATCGGTGTTTAAAAATAAACTCGCTTTTTAGAGGAGTTGCTATTAACCGAAATAAAAACTCTGTAAAGTGGGAGAAGGA